>VXAZ01002700.1:3309033-3579876 GCA_013399875.1 Gymnorhina tibicen
AAAGAAAAGAAAAGAAAAGAAAAGAAAAGAAAAGAAATAAAAGAAAAAAGGAAATCAGCTCTCCCAGCATTGGAATGTGAACAATTCTCTCCTATTACCGAGGAGCAGTCACCTCAGGAGCTGGTTATGTGTAATGCACCAGTCATAAAGCAGTGGGAGTATGTTAAAAATCAAGAAATGGAGTGGAAGCAGGGCTGGGAGGTAGTCTTGGAAATGAGTAGTTCTCTCCCACTCAGCAAGCCAGTTCCATTATCTGAATCAGTATAAAAATACCCACCCACCCCTAGGAATGCACTAAGTCACTCCCTCCATGCCAGATTTCTCTGATTGAGAGTAACTGCTTGCTTTTGAGAGCCTGGAGTGGATCTCTGTGGAGTGCTTGAGTAGGAGGTGAAAAATCAGTAGCTAATGTGATGGCTTCTGGTTTTGTTTTATTTATTCTGAAACTGTTTTTCAAGCCCAAACAGCAGCCTGCCAGGGAAGGTGTCTTTGCTTGGGATTCATTATAGTTATTATCAGTAGCAACATGCTTCTGGCTAATTACACTTGGTTTGTGAGTGACAGCCTTTGATTGGACAGTGTTGCTCTCCCCTCCTGGGTAGGGGGTTCCTTCTCAGGTTACAGATTAAGTCACTGCTAGATGATAATTTCATGGTATGTTATGGCAGTACATGATTGAACTAAAGACTGCCGCTGCGTAAGTCTCTCAAGCTAGCTTTTTCACACATCTGCTGGAAACAGGAGACAGGGCTCAGATCCTGCATCTCAATTGCTGCCAGTTTGTAGCAGAATGAAGATCTGCTTGAAGAAATTTGCCACTTCAAACTATCTCTAATAGAAGCTGGATATAGAGTTCAATGACTTGATGCAATGCTGTCCAAGTTGTCCACGTGGATGCAGGGACAGTGGAGTCAGGTTTATGGTTGGGAGTTTCAAGATGAAGCATTTCGAAGAGTGACTTGTCTGGACAATTTATAGGCTTTTGGGTACAATTTCAAGAAACGTAGGAACTCTTTAAAAAACCAGATTGCTGTCAATAATAATTAAAACATCCCCCTTGTCATTCAGTCTGCTGGACAATGTTTCTGACAATTATTGTTGTGGACCCTATGTCACCTTTTACACCAAGTGTGGGGCATCATTCAAAGACCCATCTGCTCATTCATTAGCAGTTTTTGGTCCCCTGGTCTTTGCTGAGGCCAGTGCTTTGGAAATGATGTGAAGAATGTGCAATTCCTGTAGTGTTTTGTGTTTGCTATTTGAACTGAGGTGCTTAAAGAACATTTGCAGCATTTTGCTGACTTTTTAAATACCATCTGCGACCCTTAATGAACACAATGTCCCTCTGCTTGCCCTGACTGTAGCTCTCAGTTTGCACTACTGCTGATATGGAACAATGATGCAGATAGCCTGCTATCAGTATTATTCTCTCTATTAACTATGAAACTCTGTCTTGGCTGTGCAGAATGGTGGGACTCTCCCCACTCATTGCAACACTTGACATGAAAGCTTTTTTAATGAATCTGGTTTGAAATGCAGCAGCTCTTTTTCTGATCTGAAATTTTTGCTTCTCTTTGCCTGTGGGAAACCTAGCACTGCTTAAATCACTGAAAAATGACACATTTCTAAAGAAGTCAGAAGATACTGCTTGTTTAGAAACAACTGTAAAATTTCCACCGAAAATCATAGCTCCCTGTGGGTAAGGCTCACAGCAGTTGTCAATGGTGTAATGGTAAAAACAGCAGTGGCTGGATTGTCCCTGCATTCCTTAAATGAAAGGGAGAGTGGGATTTGAGCAATGATAAGTATTAGCAATATACATCTCACAGAGATTTCCCTGAATTGCTGTGAGGAAATGTCTCAACTTTGGCATTTAGGAAGGATTGGGTTTCTCCAGTAGAGGGGAGGTGATGCCCTGAGGTCAGCTGTGTCTCTTCAGCAGCTCAATCACTCCAAAACTTCCTCTTCTGGCTACCTAATTTGTTAGAGACAGACCAGCTGTTCTAAAAAGTGAAAGAAGAGTCAAATCTTTATTCCTGGAGGGTATATGAGTTATGGTGAGGCAAGAGAGGAAGGAAGGATGGGAAAACAACTAGTCTCTTCATTGCTTTTCTTTATTTCTGTTTTCAATAGGGTTATAAATGTCACTTCTCTCTTAATGTATCTGGAAGTTGAAGCATTCCTAGTAATGGAAATGGTCATATGGTTCTAGCACTGCTGTAATTTTTCTTTGTGCTCTTTTAATCTCTCTTCTTGAAGGAATCATCTAAGGGCAGGGTGTTTATTCTTTCCCCATAAGAAAGGTTGGTTTTGAATGCCTCTGGGTTTTGGTTTTTTTGTGTTTGTGTTGGTTCTTATAAAGATCATCTGAAATAATTCAGTCGCCTTTATCACTCCAGTAACAAACAGAGGGCTGTCTCATATAGAGTTTTTATGTTTCTTCTCCCTTCCCAGCTATATCTCATTAGCTGGTAGTTTTAGGACAGAGTTGAATGAATGGATGCATTTTTTCCTGTCTTTCCTGGAAAGTTCCTCAGGTTGACGTGTATTGAGTAGGAGTAAAATTGGTCTTGTGTTTGCCCTTGGACTGCTTTGTAAGTAAATTGAGCTCATAGAGATGTCAGTCAGTTTTGGTTCCTTTACTTGCACAGAATTCACTTAACTTTCTTTACAGAGATATTTATGAAGCTTTAATTAATATTTTCTTGTGTAGCTTGAAGTATTCTGGTGAGCAGAGCCTTGAGTGCAAAGGTTTAAACAGCTGAGGCAAACTATACCACATGTGCTTAGAAAAGCATTTGCAAAATGCTTTGTGAAATGATGAACTTTTCTTCCCACACACACCTACATGTGATGCATCATGCACTGTCTCCCTAATGAACTCTGTGGTGGACTGGAGCAAAGCTGTCTCTTTAGAGATGTGCTACAGAAATAGAGGCAGTGAAAGGAGAGTTTTCTGTCTCTGTCAGCTGCTGGCTCATCTTAAGGCTTTGTCTACCTCAATTTATTTGTTATAGGAGAATCTCTGATTTTCTTCAGCTTCAGCTTGTTAGGTAGCAGAGCTTTTCACCAGCTCAAATACTCTTGTAGACACAATATAAATAGGTAAATAGGTGAGAGGTGGGAAGCTGAAATGCCTGTAGGCAACACAGGTAAAAATACAGCTGAAGCAATATGTGCTTCACAGCCTCTGGCCTCCTGTGTTTGTAATGGACATTGCTGGCTATAGGAAGTGATGACTTGTCTGCTAGGCCGGTTCCTCCATTTGCTGCTCTTTTCACGTGAGTAACATTTTTTTTAAAAAAGTAAAATCCTGTATGGGTGCCACACAAAACTTTGGGACTGATTGTGGCCCAACAATCCATGTTGCATTCCATTGCACACATTGACTGGCTTTGCAACAACATACCTGAGTAAGGGGAGTGGCTGACATTGAGTATAAATGTTATGGCTTGAACCCAAATGCAGTGATAATTACACCTCCAAAACATACAGACAGTTTGCACATGGAGGATTTTGTCATATGTTAATGCTCTCATTTCCAGCATATTTGCATGCGCTGATGAATGAAATTCCTCTCCAGCCTCTCTTTTATCACAGGCATGATTTATAGCTTTTAGCCACCCACGGTCACAGAGAAAGCTGGGAACAGAATCTGACTCTGAGTTGACGTAACCACAGAACCGTCCTTCCATGTGGTGAGTGGGTTTGGAAAAGTGCAGGAGGGTTGACCTGGCTATTTCTCCTGAATATCAGTATTTCATTTCTCACCAGAAGGTCAGAGATGAGGAAAAGAGTTCAAAAATATAACTGAAATCCACCAGCCGAAAAATTATGAAGTCAGTTTTGCAAGGCTGCTTTACTCTACTGATACTCATCTGCCTTATAAATGGGACAACTCCAGGCTGTTGGTAGAATTTTTCTATTTGTTTGATTTGCATATCTTCCCTTGTTCCTTGAAAAGGAAATACATGAAGTTGTATCTTTCTGATATGGATCAGACTTTTCTGTCCTGTCATACTACTGTTAATTTTAGACTGAAACTCTTTGTGGTTCGTCCTTTCCCAAAAATACTACTTTATATGTACATTTAGTGTCTTAAGTTAATTGACAGTTATGCACATGTGCTCAGTTGTCCAGCTGTCTTTGTTTGAGCAAGAGCTTTGTAAAAACAACTGAATTGAGTAATACTTGCTATATCCTATTAATCTGCATAATTTCATCAGTGCTTTATAATCTCCCTCATGATGAGATGTAAGAATTTTGCTAGCAGCAGTAATCTGTTAATAGGACTTGGACTGTCACCCATTTTTAAGAACTTTAACCAATCATTTCATGAAATTCAAGGAGAAAGTAAGTTACAGAATGACTTTTAATGTGCTGAGCTGTGATTTCTGATAGAAAAAATTGTTCTTTGTTCAAATAATTGTTTCTTTTAACTTCTTTTAAAACTGGAATTTAACTGGTGACTATTCTGAAAGCATAGGAAGAAAAGAGAAACACAGAGTTCAGCTGAACCAATTGGAAGGTAGCATAGCTCTGTGCTTTGGTTTGCCAGACCTAAGTTTTTTGGATCTTTGGGACAATTATCTGATCCCTTGGAGGTTCAGTCTGCCGTGTGCTGGGGATGATATGACTGCTTCCTACCTCAGCAGTGGTTGTGGTAATAAACACCTTAAAGATTGTGAGCTGACAGAGCTGAGTTAGTGTTGTACCAATGATCTTAGAAGCAGAAATGAGGACACAGTGGTAGTGCTGTGTTTTCAGCAGCAGGGTTTTTTTCTCGTTTCCCACTGTTCCAACTTCACTGCAGCACAAGCAGAGGTGGAAAACTGTCTTGAAAGTGCTGGCAGAGTGTCAAGAACTGAGCAGCAAGTAGGCAGGCTAGTGGGATATAAGTCCCACCAACCTATTTAGGTAAATTACATCAGTGACACTATCAAGGGCAGGTTTTTCTCTTGTTCCCCCCACCAAGGTGTAGTTTCAGTTTTTAATTGTGACCTTCGGTGCAAGTTAAAAAGAAGTCTATGCCTTTTCCCTTTGTTTTTTCCCATTTGTACAGGAAAATATCTAATCCAATGGAGCTTTTTCAAGCAGTGAATATTTACAGGGAGATCAGAGACCTGGTTCTACACTGGCCAGTGGTTTCTTGAGTTTCTCTGCCAGTGCCTGGTGTAATGAGCAAACTATTTCTGCAGGGAGCCTTTGGTTCTAGCCCTAATGGAAAAACTCCCTTTGCCATCTGTGCTTCTTTCTAAACCTTTTTGAACACAATGGTTTCTGCAAGTTGTGGTGACAGGAGACCAGTGAAGAAGATTCTCGTGTCTCTGGTTCTGCAGCAGAGCGCTGGGCAACACATGCCACCAGATTTTAATAAATGCAAACCAGAGGCCATAACCAGTAGTAGAAACTGTCATGAGTTGAATCAAGCAGCAATTTGAACTTGTGTTGCCTGGCTCCTGCAGCTACCTGGAAGATGGATAGACTCTGTAGCCTGTAAAACAGCTAAAAGTCAGACAGAGATGCCAAAGGAAGGGAATAGAGAAGTCTCTGTCAGAGAAATGCTAGAGAGAGGTTTTGGAGCAGGATCATGTCTAGCAGGGTTCTTGCCCAGCAGAACCCACACTGGCTACAGATTGGTATCACACAGTGCTGCAGTCACAGAGCTGTAACTTCCTCATCTGGAGTTCCAGGAAGGGAAAAGAGAGATTCTCTACTGTATAGTTTTTCTTGTATTTATATATCTTTTGTCTAGCAAAGAACACTACAGTGTTTCTTTTTTACCCAGTGCAGGTTTTCTGGCCATCTCACCGTCATCCTTCTTCTGTTTTAACTTCATATCAAAAATAGCCATGTTAGGAGTGAAATTGCCACTAAAGCCTCGCTGAAATTACTGTGATGTGTTACCGTAAACAGATGATCTGTATGTCTTCAATTACATTTCAGGCAAGCAGTCTCTGAAAATGAAAATACATGGTTTGGTGCAGCATGGGCTCTAAGGAGGAGGAACAGATGTGTAGGAAAGCTTTTTACTACTGCTTCCTTTCATGATGGTGATGGTAATTAGCAAAGGAAGGTTTAGTTTTATTACCATGTGTGTATTGTAGCAAAAAGTATTAGCCAGGGCCTGTGACTCACTGAAGAGAGACTTGCAAAATGCAAAATCTTGCACTGCACAGCTCTTGGGTTCAGATCTAGCCCAGGGTGTTTGCTGGATACTGTTGGATATTGGATTTCCTATTACAGTAGCAATAAGCAACCCTATCCAGGACATGGACACAAGGTGTTAAGCACAACAGCAATGTAGTCAACAGTGCTCATGTTCTAAAAAGTTTGCAATCTTAATGCTTTGTGAAAAACAAAACAAAACACAGTAAACCAAAATCAATGAAACAAACAAAGCCCCAGCCAGGTTTCAGGCACCCACATGCTGGGTTTGGCCTCCCTTAGACTTCCCTTGTGTTCCTGCAGCACCTCTGTGCAGCTCAGAGGACACTTCTTGTGATTCTCCTATTCCACATGCCCATGGCCCATGTAATTAATTGATATCCTTACAACATGCCGGGTCTGCAAAGTAAGCCATCCTCCCCTCTCAACAGTGATTGTTGTGGCTGGAGACTTGCACCCACCCTCTGACTCTTCCTGCTCTTTCTCAGCAGCTCCATTCAGGCATTAGCTTGGCTGCCCTTAAAGGCCATGAGGTTCTCCTCACCTTAGGGGATCCCCAGGCTTCAATGCCAAGTGTTGTGACAAGGGCAGCTGCATGGCATTTAATTAACTGACCATCTTACCTTTGGCAGCTGTGATCAGTAGTCAGGAGTGACAAAAGCCCTGAATTTTTCGAAGTACAGACAGCACAATTTCAGCAGTGGAATGTCTTTACAGGAAGGGAAACTAGGAAGAGGATGCATCTCCCATGTTTCTGGAATCTCTGGTTCTTCAGTACCCTATATGTTACTTCAGCCTCTATGCTTTTATCCATTGCAAGTTTTTGTTCCAGATTATTTTCTGCTAGGGATCTTCTTGGAGCGTAGAAGGTGAGAGCTTGCCTTCATTTGCCCTTCATTTCTTATTACACTAGTAAGTGTAAGGAGTATCTTTAGACTGTTCCCTTCCTTTACACCACTAGTTTAGCAAATCCATAAAAGAAGGAAACAGTCCAATATAACGGGACAAACAGATGGAGAAACAGCATCCATGGTATCTACAATAGTATAGTGTTTCTTGCCTCTTCCTCTTGTCTGGAATCTACCAGGTCTGGTAGATGCTGTTAAAGACAGGATAGTAAAGTCAATGAATTTCAGATCTAATTCAAAATACAGGGATTTCCCTGTGCATTTCTTTTGTTGTTTTTAGTTTTTGTGTCTTTGTTTTATGTGTTTGTTTCATCTGTAGTACACCAAAAGAAAAGAACATACAATTAAAGGTAGGTTCAGTAATGAAAATACATCAATATCAAATCCAAACAATATTGTAAAGCTCACACTGAGGCTTCTCCATATGGTATGTTGATATTGCCAGCCAAAAACACAACATGCAACTTCCAGAGCTGGGTTCGGTGAACTTTTAAATCTGTACAAAAATAACTGACGACAGCTTTCCTCAGTGCAAAATCCTTTCTACTCTCTCCCAGAAAGAGCTGTTCCCCTGCCGGTTTTCAGCACCTCCTCCTCCCCGTCTGCTTGTTCCTTCCTCCCTCTGTTCTGCTTTTTCTCACGTTTGTGTGAATATTCTCCATCCCCAGTTCTTGTGATGGAGAGAGGATGCATCGGAGCTTTCTGCCCATCTTGCTTTCCAGAGACGTTACATCACCTGCTGCTGAGCAAAGCTGATTCCCTGCAGCTCTCCCTTTCCCAAACATGGTCTGTCTTGGATCAGTCCCGTTGTCTGGGTGTATGAATCAGTATTACTGACCAGTCTGCAGAGTCTGCTGGTTTCCTTGTCCTCAAATTTCCAAAACAGCAAGCACTTCCCCAGTCCTGGAGGGGGACAAAACACAAATGTGTGGCTGAAACCTCAGCTCAAGCTGAGGAGAGCACAGCTGTGGGGTGATGCTCACTGACCACAAGCTGTGTGAGACAGGAGGTCAGAAGCTTCCCCCATCACAGACGTATCCTCACAGGGCTCTGCAGCCTACATGAGAGTGGACTAGATGGTGCTGGTTTTTCTCTCTGTTGTTGTCCCTAGATTTGGGAGCCTGCTACTGCTGTAGTTCCCAGGAGGAGCCACGTATGATGTTAATGTGCAATAATTTACCTTCTGTGTGTTGTAGGCCAGTAAGAAGTGAGGGTGATGACCTCCAGCCTTCTTTGTAGGTCACCGTGATTCACTTCGTTTTTAGCAGGAATTATTCTAATATTACACCTGTGGGTATAATATTCAGGATATCTTTCACAGATGTGATTTCCAGGAGAACTGTGAAAGACCTCTCCATCAGAAGTGTTGGTGGGAACAAAACAGGAGTTGTGATCAGAGCACGAAGTACTTGTTGCACTGAAGTGGGAAATCAGGGAGCCGAGTGCTGAGCTGGAAGCAGTGCTAATAGCTGCACGGGCCACTGCTGATGGCAGTGAGATGAGGCCATAAGGTGATTGCAGGACAACAGTAGGTGACAACATAAAATGTTGTTTTCCTGTTGCCATTTCCTGGGCAGGCTATCTGTCCTCAGATCGCTGTTGCCAATTATTTGATTTGTCTCTTTTCTGTCTCCCTAAATAATGCCTTTTTATCACATCCTACTCTCTCACTACTCATTTGGGCTGTTAAGTACCACCTGTTATCTACTCATCTTTCTCATGTGAAGAAACCTTCTGTGTTAGTGCATTCCTGTTCCTTAAAGCAGAGCTTACTGTGTTAGTCTGGCTTGTGGTAGCTGCACAAGTATGGGCATTAATGTGATTTCTGCCAAAACCCATGAAAATACCAAGGACAATGATGGGCATAATAGGTTCAGTTAAACGTGTCAGTGTAGCTTTTTGTTGTGTTTGATTAGGTCAATTACCCTTAAATCCTCTAGCCCTGCAGGGGTTAAGCCACCCTTGGTGACTGTCACAGGAGGTTCCGGGGCCAGAGGTGGTGTGTGTCACACCTTTGTGCCTGGTCTGTGCCGATGTGACTGGAAACATGGGCATGGCTGCATGAGCCGTCTGCTAACTGGAGCAGTTAAATGAGAACAGAGGTCCCTACGTCAGTAGGACTTCTTCCTGACATATATGCACCTTTTTAAAGCTTAAGTTTTATAGACATTTCCTAGAGAAATGGCTCATCTTTAACCTCTAGTTACACAAGTGCAAAAATGTGCATAGAACAGCACTAAGTGGGAATGTAGTGAATTAACAAATGGTGATTAATGACATCCAGCTGAAGAAAGGCTGTTATTTTGAGGGAATAGATGTTTCCTCCTGTGCTGGTGGATGAAAAATGTGTCATTGTGGAGCAACCAGCTGACATGAGGTCGGTAGGGAAGTCCTTTTTTTTCCCTATCACTTCTCTCTTTCAAGCTGTATCTGTCCATCAGTGTAGAAAGGAAAATGCGTCATAATACTGTAAGGCATGAATTAGAAATGACAGGAGAGATAGCAGTGGACATCACAGAGATGAGTCAATGCTGAAAGAGTTGGATGAACAATATGAACACCAGATGTTCTGAATGACCAAAGAAAAGATGTATTTTTACACCATGGAAAGAGTTGGAATTATCAGGGGTGCAAAAGTAGGCTGAAATTAAACTTAAAAAAAAGACATGTCCAGTCAAGAATTAAAAATTTTAATCAACTAAAAAGTAAGAATTAGAAAGATGTTATCTTCAGTTAGAAAATCACTTCATGAAGAGACAAAAATGAGAAAGTTTTCTTCTTGCAAAATCTGATGTTTTCCATGTCTCAGCAGACATTCTAGGCTCCATTTTTATGAAAACAAAGGAGTAGTAATATCGCATTGTGTTACTTATTTATAATTTTATGGACATCCCATAAGAGTGGTAAAAGTAATTTTAAATAGATGCCTAAGGTTTCTTCAATAAGACACCCATGTAATGGAGTTGCAGTACTGTGGAATCAGTGGAAACTTGACTGTAATTTTACCTGTTATTGTCATTAATAGTGCTACACGAGCTTTGTTTTGGCTAATCATAGCTAGATTTTGGTGCAAGGGTCTAGGAACAATTGTGTAGTTTTGAAGTACATCTTGGTAGTACTGCTAAGCAAGTTATTTTTATTCTATTTCTTCTTTCTGTCCTTTCTGTCTTTCATTGGTTTCTTTCTTTCAGGAAGACTGTATCATTACCATAGTAAGGTTGAAGGAATTGGGAGTTTCCCAGCAAAAGGTCTGGTAAAGAAAACTGAAGTAACTTAAACCAGAAATATATCATAAACAGACAGTGTGTTCAGATTTGGCATAAAGTGCAGAAAATTAAGGTTGTAACTATTACATGTTGCTTGTCTCCTTGAGTCATCTGGGGATTTCTCCACTGAACTGTGGCAGTGCCACACCGTCAGCACGGGGAATGTCCTGGTTAGCATCGAGGTCCTTTCTGTTCTCCTCCCTGCTTACTGGCATTGCTGGGAACTTCCCTCAGTAAAGGCAAGCTTTCAAGTTACTGGACAGAAAGGTTCATAAGAGTTGCTTTTAAGGCCTCTTCTGGTTTTAAGTACCACATTTCTCCCCACCTGTGCTCTTCACAAGAAAAGGAAAGGAAAGCAGTTAGAATGATGCAAATTTCATTGCAATGTGTTTGGTTTAATATCTCTCAAGCTCTTCAATCATGTTACCTTGCTTCATGCTATGTTAGTCTCTGTCAGGGTACAAAAAAGAAAATGTGAAAGGATGCTCAGCAATGCTGATGTGCTGGAAATGTGAATCTGTTGCTGCATACCCGCTACTCACTCATGTTATGGCAGAGCCTGCAAATACATCCGTCCTTTATGGGGCCTTTAAGAGTTGAGCCTCAAATTATCTTCCTGGGTCACAAAAGGAGCTGGACAAGAGTGGGCTCAGGCATGATTATACTCCAAGACTGGCATCCTCAGAGAGTGTGTACAAGCGTCCAGCCTTAGCTCCATGGAGGCTGTTCTTGCCCAGATGATTTTGATAGCAGGTGTAGGCCAAGAACAGCTAAGAGTAGGTCACAGGCTGAATTAATTGAATCCACTTGTCCCCTCCATGATTTTAAGAAATATGTGCTTTCAAATTCATGTCATCATTAAGAAGCTTCCCCTGACTGACTGCTGTGCAACCAGAAAGCCTTCTATTTTACCTAAGGTGTCTGTATTTAAAGCAATTTTGTGTGTATTGGCTATCCAGAGAACAGGGCTATCTCTGCAAGCATAAATAAGACAAAGTACCCAAGGAATTTCTTCACCTACAGCCTGCACTGTTGGGTTTTTGCCCCATTGTGTCTGGAGCACCAAGGCTTTTTTCATGTATTTAATTTCTTTTATAGGATGCTCTGGGTCTTGTTCCCATGGACATCTACAGAAAATACCCTCTTTGTTGGCACTTGCTGTGATTCACTAATAAAAGAATAAGTGTTAAGTAGTGGTGACATGAGCCTTGAAAACTGAAACTGCTCTTAGCCTGAAAACAGTGTCTCTGTTCAGAAGTACAAGCACAGCAACAGAAGAAACTATCACTTGAAGCTTTTTCTGCTAAGTGCATCTGTGAAATCTTCCCCAGCAGTGTGGTTTGTTAAGGATTTAGACATGTAATTATTGTTATCTTGGGTGTCTGTTGTGCATGCAAATCTTGTATGAATCACTAAGAAAACAGTTTTGTCTGTCACATGCAACTTCCACTCTGTCATCTAGGAATGTCTATAGGGAACATATTTCCTGTGCAATGCCTTGGCCCCTGAGCAGTGTGCCAGGGTCTTCTGGTGCCAAGCTGGAAATTTAAAATATTCCTCTTCTACCAGGAGCAAAAAAGAGTAACAAAATACTTAAAAGCTGGTCATGGCAAATTATGAGAGATTTTATGACAACCACCATTGACAAATACAGTACAAATTGATTTTAGAGGATTAAAAATGTGGGCAGAATTAATATTGAGTTTTGGCTTGATCAGGCTTTTAACTCTGAGAAGAAAATAATTCAAAATTCATATTGTGCAAAAGAGAAATCTAGAAAATTATAAGTGCTAAAGAAAGCCAGAAGGTACAGGGAGATTAAGCAAAAGCAGAGAGAATGTCAAATTGGAAAGTGTTTGGAAGAGTGGTAGATCTGGGTCTTGATCAGGAGAAACAACTGAGTCTGGACCTGACTAACAAATGGTAACTACCTTCCTTAGCTAGCACCTGAGGCAACCTAGAAGGATTTGTGTGGGCCAAAATTAATGATAGGTCAATACAAAACATTACATTGCTTTAATTATGAGCAGTAAACTGAGTCTTAGCAGAATAAACCAGCCTGTAGAGAGTTTCCTGGTGTGCAGGGAGATTATATGTGCCCAGATTAGCTCCTTTATAGTTAGCTAAAAAAAATAAAAGAAATAAGCATGAAGAGTTTATTCTTATTTCTTTGAAACTCTTATTTAAGCAAGGATGATGGCAACATATCTTAAATTCATCTGTAGTTATTTTGAATACACGGGTAGTCATTTTTGGTTTTGTCAAAGGCTAGGTAGTTTGTTCTCTTGGCTTTCCTTCAGGTTCTTTAGCCTTGGGATTTTTTGAGGGGAGGAACACAGGTCTTCATATTTCCTTCCCCTTTCCAGTCCTTTGGTGACGTTATGGGCCTGTGTGTGGGAAGCAGTTTCCAATTTTGTTCCTGCAGTCAGCTGTGGCTGCAGTGAAAGCCCCCAGGAGATCTGGCTACCTGATGCTTTCTGCACGTTAGGCAGATAATTAACAATTATCATTTGTGACTTTAGTTATTTATATATGCAAAAGAATATAGCTGCGGTGAGGATTTCTGGGGCCCTTGGAAAAATGTGATCCCAAAATTGTTAGCATTTATATTTCTCATTCTTAAAGTGTATTTGAAGTGAATCTGAAGTCAGGAATGAAGATCTAAAATAAGCTTATTGGGCCAATTAAACTTGTTGGTCCCTTGCAGGATGATTAAATGTACTCTCCAGGAGGAGAAAGGAAATTGCATCTTGCTGAGGACAAGAAAGAAGTGGCCCTGAAGTTTTTTGGAGAGGTTCACTCAAGACCACAGCTTCAGTGAAAGTTAATGAATAAAAAGCACTTTGCACAATTACAGCTACCCCGCCTCATGCTGGGGATGTTGTGATCACTGCAGTGGCATCCTTTTGTTCAGGAGAGGCTCCTTCCACCATAGCTCCAGGCACCTTCTGAGGCCTTGATTTCAGATGGATGGGTTTCCTGCGCTGTGAGACACCCACCTGGATGAGCAGCATGTGGAGTCACCCCACCTCAGGCTGTGGGGTGGAAAAAGCCTCCTCCTGCATGTGTGCATGTCCCTTCTGTGTTTGGTGCTGCCTTGTGGGGTTATCCTGGAAACTTACCCTAGCTCCAGATGCTATAAAGCTTAGGCGAGGAGTCCTTGTGCAAGTGCACACACACTGTTGGCCTGTGTGCTCTTGTCCATCTGGTGAGGCAGATTAGAGCCCAGGCTGTGTTTGAAGGTGAGCTCTGACCTGCCCACACAGCAGGAGGCTGTAGATTAAGTCAGGGGAAAGGAGTTCCGTTGTTGTAATGTTCCAGCATGCTCCTACCCGTTATTCGGCATGGGTTTTCCTCAGGCAGCTCTCTTCTTTCTAAGTGAGCATTTTGTCCAGGAGGATTTTGAGGATTTTTCATACTGGGTTGGGATTTTAGGATATCTCACAGTCCAGCTGCAAATGTGGAGTGAACTGGGCTCTGGGTGAACTGTAACTACAGTGAATGTAAAATGGAGTTGACACCATCATGGACATATCAGACTACCCCCTGCTCGTGTTATCCATTACATACACATCGACTTCCCTCTGAGGTGCCCTGTGAAAAGGTGGATATTCTTGGGCCTATAAGGAACTCTTTCTATGTGCCTGTGAGAGCCAAACCCTTAGTGGTTCCTGGCTTAGCTTCTTCAGGAAAGAGCGTGGTGCCTCAAGTCTGTGTTCGTATGGTTGTGAAGCTGGAGGTGGTCCCAAGCAAAAGGTTCCATGGCAAAGCCTCTTGTATTTCTGTAGCTACTTCAGCATCTTTCAGGACACCAGGACATGCTTTCACAGGAACACCTGTCCTCACATAACTGATGGCACAACCAGAACTACACGTCATGTCCAGGTCCCCTGCCTTGGTATAATGCTACTGTCCAGGCTCCTCCTCAGTCCTCCAAAAGTTTTGCAACAGCTCTGTACCCAGTCTCACAGGACAGATGTTCTGGGAACGACAAAGAATGAGGCTCTTGGAATCTTCTCCAGAGAATGCGAAGAAAATTTTTATCTTCAACAATTCACGTGCCTGCTTTTTCCTCATTCTTTGTTTGACAAATTGTTTTCTATTTACAGCCAGCACATTTTAATGCCTTCTCCCTCCCCCCAGCCTACTGGGTTCCTATTTTCTCCTTCTGACAATGTTACCATATGGTTCTATTATTCAGAGATTCCTCAACATGTATTGCAACAGTCCTTGAAAATAATTAGGTGCTGCTGTGGTGTAAAAGCACATCTGTGATCAGTGGCTTCCTCTGGAAATTATGGGATAAAATGTCCCAAGACATTTTTCTGTCTTTTTCCCTGCCCTTTTCTGTCCCTCCTGGCCCCCCAAAAGTATTATAATAAAGTGAAGAAATTCTGTGTGAACTGCTATTTTCATTTGCTTTCTTAAAAGCACTGCGTAGTGTGATTGGTGGATTTTTTTGAGCCGTGTCTAGGGAAAGAAATCTCTGGGGAGAAAAAGGTATATATTTAGCCTTTGTACGTTTAGAATAGAACTTAATTCTATGGTGATAACCAATGATTTACACCCTTTAATCCAAAAGTCCTCCCGTGCCCTGTGGGGAATACAACATATGTCCAGCAAATTGGTAACCATATGCTTCAGTGAACACATGCTCTCTCAGCCCTTCCCCTGCTTCATTCCATTGATGGTTCCCTGCTAAAGTGCTCTGGTCTCACAATTTATTCTGCCTTCATTGAAGTCTTTGTGAAAAGAAGAGTTATTTTCAGATTCCTTCTAGTATTGCACATACTGTGTTTTTGTAAGGTTTCAGGCAGTTGTTTTTGCTGGGGAATTTCACAAGTGAATCAATGAGTAAAAGTTTTCTCAGCTCCTTATGAGAGAGTCAGGGATATCTCCTACACAACTTTTTCTCCCAAGTGTGTATTGGGAAAATAAATTAAAATCAGGGTTATCAAAAACAAGTTTCACAGAGGCTTCTCAAAACTGATTTGTTCCTAAATCCCTTTTTTCACCTCCTCATGTTATCAGCGCTCTAGCGCTGTCACTGAAACTGCAAAGATTGTAATGAATAATCCTTCTTTGTCTACTTGGCACATGGAGAAATAGAAAGAAAAAGGACATCTATGTGTATTTTTCCCTCTTTGTGGTCACTTTTAAACAGAAGTGCTATAACAGAGCAGAAACACTGGCTGAAAGATAAAACTAGTTCATGCAAAGGGGGACCAAATACATTAGCCTGCAGCTACCCTCCTCCAGCAGGAAAGATTATCCCAGATAAGCAACAGCAGGGTAATGTTGAACAAATTAGCTTGACTGATGAACCCTGAACTCTTGTCAGTATTAATGCCTGCTAAGTTAAGCAGGCCCAGGCTTTATTATGAGGACTTGTCCTCAGAGGCCAATGCAATATAACCTATTTTTCTTACAGATGTCATGTAGGAGGGGCTCTGGGTCTTTTCCAATGATCCCAGCAGGCTTTTACGTATATATTTTTTTTTCCTAACCTGAACGAGTCATTGTACTGACAGTGGCTGGAGATGAGTGGCTTTGGTGGTGCTCTGGGCTGGGGTATCCTGTGCTAAGCTCCTTGCATAAGGATGGATTTTTTCCATGTTTGCACCGTGTGGAGGAGCCTGGGGCGGCTCAGCCCAGGACCAGTCCCTAGGCATTGCTGCAGCAGTGGTAATCCAGGCAAGCCAGTCCTGATTACCTTCCTGACAGCATGGTGCCTAACAGTTCATTTGCCTTTTCCACATTTAGACATTTGTTTCCTCCCACTGCATATCCTTAGCCCCTTCCAAATTCAGGCTTAGAAAACCAGTGCCCATCAGTCCTCTGTCAAAGAATGCTTCTGAGTGAGTATGGCATCATGAAGGTTTACCACCCACTCTTCCTCTCAGCAGCCAGGTGCCACTTGGTAATTTTGTGGGGGTTTTCTCAGAGGGAGGTAGAAAAATGTATATATTGCGGACTGTCATGGCAGTGGAGTCAGCCTGATGCCACACAAGGGCCCTGCTGCGTAGTGGGATTCATGACCTGGTGGATGGCTGGGTTGTGACAGACGTGGAAGAGAGGAGGGTGTGCTGTGGGGACAGTGCCTTCCAGGGTGTGAAAGCTGAGAAGCCCCTCTTCTGTTTGTCTGGCCTTTCTCATGAAGGCAGCCTGCTCTTTAGCACCAGCCAGGGGACAGCAGTGAAAGGAAGGTGGCACAGGTGGCAATGCCACCAGCCAGAGATGATGGGAGAACCAGGGGCGATGGATTCCATCTGCTGGCGTTGGTGGGCTGAAACATCCAAAGGGGCACCACTGGGCATCAAAAGTATGGAACTGGGCTTTGATTTAATGTCTTATAATGTGCTGAAGAATGGTTTCACAATTAAAGCCTTTAAGTGATTTGGGAACTGAGGTGCAGGAGAAAAATCACACTTCTCTGACTCATCATTTCCTCCCTTTTCCTTTCATTCATGGGCATTTCTTTAAGCCATACAGAACAGCATTTGCTAAAAAGGAAAAACACACCTTAAATATTTACTGATACGTATTTGAAAACCATCTGGGGTGAGTGGTGTAATTGGTATATGATGTGAACTCTCCTGGGACGTCAGGAAAGGGATGGGAAAAGTTGGTGCTCTGGTTTTACTGCTTGTCTATGGACTCCCAGTGCTTCTGAGGTACAAGAACAAAGATCAGCCTTTTCTTTGAGCTCCAGCATCTGCTGGAAGGGGCCTTGGAGATACATGTTCCCATGAGGAAGAGAATATTTGTCCTGTCACAATGTCAAATTCTTTTCCCTTCCTCTTCCCAATTTGGCATGGTGCTTGCATATCTCCTTCCCAAGGGTACTTGTTTGGTTTTAGTTGCCTAAGGGGCAGATTCAGAGACAAGAAATCAAGATTTTTATTCTTGCCCCTGCCAGAATATTCTTGTGACCTTGGGCAAGCAGATTTCTGTGCAAGACTGAAATAATCTTTTATATAATGCAGGCAGTCATTCCCTATTTCAGAGCAGTATCAGGAAGTTGGTTCACATTTATAGGTTTAAGACTTGAGCTGAATTTGCTTAGACTGGTTAGGGGAATCTGAGGTTGAGACTTGAGTTCAATCTGTTCTGCTCATTTTTGAGATTCTCTTGGGGAGGCTGCTCAAACTGAAAAAATCTTCCCAGCAGATAGGCTAAAATATCTATGTTTATTCTGGAGGAGTAACACCAATAGTATATATGTATCTATATATTTAGATAGACATAAAAATTCTCCAGAAATGTGTAGACTTCAGTGGAGGAGCTATTTTTGTTACAGGAAAGGCTCAAAAAGAAAATATCCCTGGAAAGCTGTGCTGTGTTCATTGAATATTGCTGTGTGTCTTTGCTTCTCATCTACTCGCTGGAAAGGAGTGGCAAACAAAAGCTCTTTTGTCATGAAAATCACCCACCAACCTCTGCCAACTGTCAGTCAGAGAAACAATAAGTTTGAGAGCCAGATGTGCCACCCACCAAAAAAGGGTATGTGAGATTGGGTTAAAGGACAGAGAAAGAAATTTGCTCTCATAGTCCACCATAACAGTGCAAAAGCAGCTCTGCCAGCACTGCTCCTCTCCCCCATTAAGGGAGTTGATGTGACCATCTGGCTTTCTCCGGGTTCAAGTTTTCATGGGCATAATTCCCATCAACACCACAAAACGGAAATAATTTGTTCCCAGACCTGATTGCAACACAAGTTGTAATTGAGTCCTTGACTGTTACAGTCTAGATTGGGCCATGGGCTAATTTAGGATGAACCAAGAATATAGATGGGAACAAATACGACAAAGGAATGTCATAGGTTGAAACTAAATCCGGCCACAGCTCATAATTAAAAACTGAAATCAAAAATCCCCAGGCAGGCACAGAGGGGTTTATGAGGCTATTCTTGTTCACATGATGCAGTCTCATGGTTTAATGCCACCAGGAAGAATGACTTTTCACCACTTCCTTTCACCTTCCTGATGTCAGCTGGTACTTTTGGGGACTCAGGAGTCTCTGATGATGCTGTGCACCCTGCACATGTGTGTCCCACAGTGGCTTCAGAATGGGAGCTGGAACAAGGGCAAGTGTACTGGAGTGAGCTGAAGGTGCAGTTGAAGGGGACTATCCAAGAAAGCCGCTGGTTGCTTTAGGTATATCGTGGAATCATTGGAATGATATAATTTGATATTGATGCTGTAGTTGTGAGACTGACTTCAGGCTATTCAAACCAGTCATCTGCTCAGCAAGCCCAAAATTACGGTGCCATGTGCTTAGTTTGCCTGAATGGACAAGCAGAAGGAGTAATCACAGTGACAGTCAATTACTGCACCAGAGCAGGTTTAATAGAGTAGGGCATCAACAGGGACATCTCCAGTGGCTTTCCTGCATTTAATGGAAGAGTGGTAATTTTGAAGCAGGAAAAATATTTCACAATAGAATTAATTCCCTTTTACCCTCAGGTAAATATGTACACCATTATAATGTTATAAGTATTACATAATGCAGGGATACTTTTGTCCCTTGTGGCTGGCTCAGGATTCCTGCTATCCAGTAATTTCCAAATACTTTATTTGGCATGCCAAATCACAGGTGCTTATCTGACCCAGCCTGGTGTTCTGTTGTAGGTGTCAGGGGGACGTGGTACTGGTGTAACTGTGCTGATCAGGTGTGTGGTTGCCTCTGTTTTGTTTTTCACAGGAGAGCTGCAAAGCTGCTTGTGACTGTGCTTTAATTCTAAGAGGAGTTTCTTTATACAACACAACTTATTCCCTTCCTGCTCTGCAAACTGCAACCTCTCTGCTAGGTACCGATAGGATTCCACCAGCAGCACTGGGGGACTGGCTAATGCATAATATAATCTCTCTGTATAGGAGTGCCCTTGGTACTTTTGGGATTCTTAGTCTTCACAGCACTCAGTTGAACTTTTACCACACATAACCAGGGCAGAGTTGCTGATAAAATCCCTTTCTCAAGGATTGTGTTTAGAAGCCATGTATGTGGCCTGCAGCTTTAACTGCATCATCTTTGGGTTTTGTTCCATTACCCACAGATATCAGATATATTCAATTCCTTTCCTGCTTTCCAAAAACATTGATCAAAACAGTTCTGTGGGGCTGAGCTGGCCATTGCCCAAAAGTGTTATATAAGGGCTGTACAGCTACTGACGAAAACAGCAGAGTATGTCCGTCAAGCCCATAACAACCTACAGACATATTTCTTCCCTCTCTCCCTCCATAACTCCTCTCTCCCTCAAAAGAAATTTCTTGATATTTGCCACTGATGAAGCAATAATGTACTCCTCTTTACAAAGCCAAAAAAACTGCTTGACTATAACACAAAAAGCTGCAAACCAGGCTTTCAAAAGATAATAATGCTTTAGTGCAGCTACGTACAGGACAAAAATTGTTTGAGGGAAGCAAGATGCCAGAATTAGAAATTCAATGCCGGAAAACAGCATGCATTTCCTGTCACTGTGATGTTATTGTATAGAAAAGGCTGCTGCCAGGCCAGCTCTTCTGTGTGTCTCTTTGATAAATAGAGAGAATCTACCCAAATATCAGCCCTCCTCTGCATCAGCTCAGTGATTTTTTTAGTACCTCATCAATAACTGGCCCTAACAGACTTGCTCTGATGTAACCAGCATGTAAATAAGTGCTTCCTATATAAATTTCTACCTGGTTAGTGGTGTGACACCACTCCATTTGCTGTTTTGTTACCTGAAGTGGTGATTTGGGCAGCCTGATAACTAAGTGGGTGACCAGGAGAGATTTCCAGCCTCTCATGGTATTGGAGACCAGATCAACTCAATATTCATGGCAAAATCAGGGATACAGCATATCTCCTTCTCCTCTAATGGCATGAACTTGGATCACTCTCAGAATCACCCCCATTTGTGTTCCCATTCCCCTGGTTTACAACACAGAAATTAACTGCTGCTGTTCAGACTTGAGACGTGTTTTTGTAGAGAAGTTCTTGTTTATCCTGGTGCTAAGCTCAGTAACTTCTGGGTTTGTTTCTTTTTGTGGGTTTGTTTGGGTTTTTTTTTAAAGCACATTCCTCAGCTATATATATCTTTGTTCTCTGTTTGAAAATCCACACAAGAGTTCAACTCTGCCGTGGTTAATGCAGGCACAGGTGATGCAAGAGTGAAACAAAGACCTGCAAATTAGCTGTCACCTTCTTTGCGCCCACTGAAGCAGTTGTATCAAAGTTCATGCAACATTGTGGAAGGTTGTTATCAGCATTTAGATCTGAAAAATATGGAAACACTGGATCCTGTCAGTGGTTTCCTCACCAAGTTCTGACCTGGAGATGGGCCTGGACTGAAAATTTTAGCCTTTTGCTTTTCCAGTGTTTGTGAAAGCGCAGATTCCAGTTTGGACTAAAATCCTTACAGATTAAAATAAAATACATTTATAAATCAAAAGGCTAAATTCTTAAATGTGTGATGGGTTATAACCCATGTACGTAATATGCCTTTGCTTTTTGCCAGTCCAATGAATCTTCTAGATGGGGTGAGTCGGACAACGGGTGAAAGTTGAACTGTTACCTTGTCTCTCTGGAGAGAGGTTTGGAAAAAGCAGTCTTGCTCACATGCTGCAGTGAGGAAATTGTGGCCCCAGGGACAAGCAAAGCTGGCCATTTCAAGTCACTCTCCCATGACTTGGCAGTTGAGAGCTGTGTTTCCACACTGTCCGAAACCGCCTGTGCCCTTTGCACTGCCTGGCATCTGTGTTAGGGGACTGGGGGGAAATGTCTGAATGGCTCCTAAGTCTCTACTGGGAGAGACCATCCCCTCGGGGTTGAGATATTTGCTAAAAGAACATCACACCTTCAACTGATGCTTGTGCTGCTGCACAGGGAGAGGGTATCAGGCTCAAGTCTCTAAATTGATGTTTACAGTATTTCATTATGGTTTATGTTGTGTTTCCCTTGCAGCTTTCCCTGCTAAAGAAGGGAAGTGTTCATTTGGGAAGGATGTCTCCTTTCAACATGCAGATTTAGGCTGCAGTCTTCCATGGCCAGTGAACCAAAGTGGACAAACTTGAGGCTGATACAATTTTCAGAAGTGCAGAACACTCATGAGAGTATTTTATGTTGCTCAGGTGAGTGGAATAGGGCTACCACTCCCACATTCTCTAAATTAAATGTTCACAAACCATCATCTCAGAAACTCATTAGTGGCATGTTCAGTGCTTCACATCAGCCCATCTTTACAGAACTGCATGCATGGATATCTGGCATAGTGTTTGCTAAAAAGGAAAAATCTGCTGTCTGCTCTTTAGTAGGGCTTCCTCTGCTAAAATTTAAGGGCCTGTACCCACATGAGTCCAGAAGGAATTGTGCAGTGTACTAATTCTCATATTTTAATGTATAATTACATCTGTAATTAATACTGAAATATTATTGGCTCAGTTCATGTAAGTAAATCACTCTACCTTGGAATTTATTTTAATTTGTTTCTTATCAATGCTAAGGACCCTCAGTACATGCAAAGCAGGTTGGCTTGCAACTGATGAAGCAAATACCTATTTTTATTATTATGTCTGACGGATGCAGAATGAACTTTCAGTAAAAAAGGTCAGCATTCAGACATGTCACCTTGCAGGTGGTGCTATTATGTTGCTACTGCAGTTCAGTTTCTGGTTTCCTTTATGTCATCTTCAGTTTCACGTGGAAGTTCAGCACGGAGGTGAGCATGCTCAGTGGAGATGCTGAGCATGTACTCTAGCAAGCTGTTCCAAATTAAAATGGATTCTCTAGAGTGCTTGGAGTGTGGATTTATGCTTTAGGTTTGCACTGTAGCCAAAATCAGCAGTCCTGTCCTCCCCTGAACATCTGGCTACATCTTCCTGCCACCTCCATTCTTGGTGCTGGCGCTTCAGATGGGGAGAAAGATTAGTTTCTGCCTGTCCCAAAATTTTCCTGTTCAAGATTTTGGTTTTCAACTGGATCAGCAGGCCAGTTTGGCACTGCACCTAACCCTGTGGTGATCAGTACCCACACAAGAGAGCTGATGGCAGTGTATGGCAGGGAGGAAGCAGACTCAGAGTGGCCTAAACTGATGATGGAAACTAATCCCTAATGGAAGCTGCTAGTCTGTGTTAGCACTGGTTCTCCTTCCACCTGTGTTACAGCCATCCTAACTTGAGTTCTTTCTGGATTTCCTGCTTGGAGTTGATTGCAAATTCTTCCCTCAGTAAGGTCCAGCTTTGATGTAGGTTAGGCCACATTATGGAGCCAAACGGAGACTCCAGTTTTCATCTGATTAGAACTGTCTGGGGATTTACACTGCACCCTCAGCCTAAGGTTTCACTTCTTGTTTTTCATTCAAAGGAAGTACAAAACCTGAAACAAAAATTAGTTGAAGTCACAGTAGTTCCCTTGTTTTTTGCTTTTGGTAGCAAGGGCATGGAAACTCAGTCTCTGAGTGGTGCTGAACATCATCATCAACCTAATTCAAGAGGCCTTTAGCAAACTTAGCAAGCCAAGGTGTAGGTTGGACCCAGAGCTGGCAATGCAGCTGTGGATGTTGGGTTCAGTGGTGAGAGGTTTGTGTTTTTAGGGATAACTTCTGCACTGGGGTTTGCTCTCCAGGTGCTGCTGTGTGTTTCTAAGGCACATTGGCTAGATGGCGCTGGGACACACTTGTGTCCTGGCAGGAATGGGGCTGGCTTAGGATCAAGTCAAAGGATTGTTTGAGGGTGAAAAAACACAATCGACACTGTTTTTCAGTGCAGACATGACTTCATGAGTATCCCATGCGGGGCTGAAAGGCAGTCTCCGCTATTTGTTGTATCCTCCAAGCCCTTAGATTTGGCACAAGGTACTTGTGAAGTGCAGGATCATTCAAGGTGTCTGTGGAGGTGGGTCGAGGTCTGTCAGCAAGTCTGGACAGAATGTCCCTTAGAGGGTCACCTGGTGGGGAATGGCTCTGCTTCTCTTCTGCATGGGAAAGATAGTGTGAGCAATATGTCTTTAGTTAAACTGCTGTTTTCTTTGAAGAGCTGGGATGCATGATTTAGGGGAATTAGTAGATTTACCTCATTCCTGATATCCAAGATGTCTCATAAACAAAGTCTGAGCTCTGTGTTGTTTGCAGACTGAGAACTGAAATGGGAAATATCTCTTCTGTGGTTGTTTTTATGAGAAGAGCACTTTTAAGGTTTTCTCATCAGCTGAAGCTATACAAAGCTTCACTAACTGTGAAAACACCTCTGTTCTGAGGGTGTTAGAAGATTGTACATGTTTTCTGTGACCTTTCATTGTCTGATGAAAGTCCCAATGCATCTGGGTTGAGCTCCAACATAGGTTATCTATGCTGGTTTCAGCCACTCAGTGAGGCCCTGTGCAGTTTGTGAGTGCTCAAGCTGGTCTCCTTCATCAGACAGCATCGTGTAAAGCAACGTGATCCATTCATGGCCCTAAAAAACCATGCAAAATGGGAGAGGACATCTAAAGAAGGTTCTTACAAGGCATTTCGGGTTTTTTGATTGTTACCAGTCATCCCTTCTGGACATCCTTTCCTGACATGGTGCTCGTCCCCAGATGCCGATGTGTTGGTTGCATGGCAGTGCACAATGAAGGGCATTTGTTTCCTCCCTGACAGCTGGGGGATATCTGTAGCCTGCTTTGAGGCTCCCCCTCTGTGACTTACTTCTCTCCTGAAGGGTTTCCACTGACAATTCACATGATTTTGTTCAAGGCCTATGACCAGCATTGTTTTGTAGGTTTCTTCCACTCACTGCATCCTGTCCTGCTCTCTTCCAGCAGCTGTGAGCTCATAGCAGGGTTGCTCCAAACTCCCTCCCCCAGAAGCTCTTCTTTATATCTATCCAACATCTGCAAGTTCCTGTGGGAAGACACACCTCTAAGCACAGATTAAATCAACACCTGAAGAACTCTGAGTCTTGGGCAGCTGCTTCTCTCTGTTAGAAAGTTGGCTGGGGGAGGAACTGAAGGCAGTCAATGAGCAGAACTGACTCTGGTCTGTATCCAGGCCATGACAGCTCTGTCTTTTTTCAAAAGCCCTCTCCTACAAACAAGTAGAGTCTCTAGGGCAAATGATAGCATTTCTTTCATGGCTATTAATAGGTGCTTGGGATTTGAAGTCCTGAAGCAATTAAATGTCTTAATTCTGGATGCATAAGAGTGCTTACTGGCACCTGCCTCTCTTAGGAGCTGTGTGTCTTCAAAGGCTGAGTAAGTCAGACAGGAGAATAGCTAATTGGGCATGACTAGAAATAGCATGAAGAGCTTAGTAAAGAAAATGGCATTCCTCGTGGGGATATCCATGAGGCAGCATTGTGAAGGAAGTGGTTGAAAGCCATGGAAGTTTTGTCATGGCAGGCTGAGTTCAGCAAAGCGCTGAGGCAGGGAATGGTCATGGACTGCTCACAGATGAGCCCCAGGTCCAGTGGCTGGATGGAGAATCCTGGAGCCCCATGAAACCCTCACTTTTCAGTGGCCTAGCAAGACTGGCAAGCAGGGGGGACATTCTTCAGAGTTTGGATACAGCTAAAGTCTATCACTAGGTGATCCTTCTGGAGTCGTCAGCAGGGATTTCTGCTGCCTCTGCCTCAGTTCAGCCCACTCCCAGGCAGAAAGGTTAGGGTCAGTTGTTAACCTCTGCTGGCCTGCACTCCTCCAGAAGGCTGAGAGGCACAGGCTGCTGTGTATATGAAATTCTCAGTCTCTGAGGAAAAGGCACTGCCCAGACCAACCATTGCAGCTCTCCCACCCCCAGTTATCCCACAGCTTTGTTCCCACGTTGTAGCAGTGAAGAGGAAACAGTGAGCTAGACCAAAGGCATTGCTGCTACTTAGTCACTTCAGCCACCAAACTCCTCCTTCCAGACTTTTGTGGAAAGGTGGATTTTTCTGTAAGTCTCAGCTTTTTGGTTCTCGTCTGAGGGAAGCTCACTGGATGTGGGACCTGCCTTTTTGGGTGGATGTGCTCTTTCTTTTATCTGCAGGTCGGAGATTGCTTCTAAAACCAGTACATATGATGAACCAGACAAGTTGTGGGGTTTTTATTAATGAGGGAAGGGAATTTTACCAGAATAATTATACTTCATGTTAATGAAGTAGATATATAATACACACGTATTTCCACCCTATATGAATTTTCTTATTTTGAAATAAGCGTGTCGAAACACAGCTATACTGGTATTTTTAGAAGTATAATTATTAGTAAGTTCTGAGCAAAGACCAGCTTTTAGACACCAGGGTTATTTTGTAGGGTGAAAAGCATTATTACAGACAACCATTACCTTCTGATTGCTAGCAATCTTGTGTAGACTTATTCTATTACCTATTTTCACAGTATCACTTTCTCAGACTCTTCCAGAGTTATCTTTAATTATTTGAGGACCCAAGAACCTTTTTCCTTGCCTCTGCCTCACATCTGAAATACACAGCTTTCTTTTACCAACTGAATTTCTCAACAATCACAAGTGCAATCTGAAAATGTGGCAGAAATGTTTCTGAAAAACAAGTACAGAATTTCATTACACACAAGGCCCTTCAGACAGGATATACAACATGTAGCTGTGCCCACAAGCCCAGCAGCACTGCACTTAATAATTTAGGCTCAGCATTATTGTCAATATATTTTGCAGATGGCAACAGCTCATGCCATGTGAGAGAGAAGGGACATTTCCTAGCAGAGTGTCCTTATGTACAAGCTTAATAGAGACACCTTTAGAAGGACTCTGTCATCAATTAGATTCACAATGCCCCCCAGGATATTGATGCAGGCTGTGCTTGCAATGTGTGCAAAACCACGACTCTTGGAAATAGGTTTGGTAAAGCAAACCAGAGACACGTGGCATCCTGAAATTCTCCACCTGAGGAACAATCAATGTTGCTTTCCTTAAAGTGCTTACGAACATCAGCACCCAGCAGCCAGGAAACCTTATGAAAGGAAAGAGCAATAATTTAACAGATCATTATCTGTATTCCAGTATGGACAGAAGGTCAGTTTAGCTGGGCAGTGCATGCATGAATTAGTGCCCAGCAGCGCCTGGCCAGGGTACATCTGCACAGTCACGTTCCCCTGCCCAGGCTTAAGTGATCCTGAGGTGGTCCCTGCTAATGCATCTAAATGGCTTCAGGAGCCCAGCAGCCCCCAGCCCCCTGGCAAGGCAGAGATACCATATGACTGTCTGCATCTGACCACGTAGACTCTTCCTGTGGTATGGGACGGGCTGTGCTGGCATCTGTGTGCAGCACAGCCTGTGGTGAATGCAGCCAGAAAAGACAAGAAAAGGATCCTTCTTTTTTAGAGGCAAAGGTTTGTGCATTGTCTCATAGCTGTCTCATTTCCCATCCATTCGCCTTGGTCACTGTGGAGCCCTAAGCAGGAGCCTGGGCTGCACATCCAACTGGTTCCCAGTATGCAGCCATATCGTCCTTGGCATATTTTTAGTGAGAGGAGAGGCAGTTCATAGCAAAGACACAGGGCCAGTAGTCTGATGCTAAAATTCTCATGAAATGGAAATCTAAAAAAAGTTTCAGTTACCCAAAATTCCCTGCTTTTTTCCCCAGCTATATTCACTGGCCTCAAGGAAAGTTTGCTACTTCTCTTCAAAATCTGCCTTCCCAAAGGGCAAAGGAAGATCTCCACTCCTCTAAAGAGCGTGTACCAAAAGCCCACACTGAATAAAGGAGCTTTTTAAGGGACCCAGTAGGAAACTGAGAAGAATAATTTAAATTTTACCCCATCCTGTGGCCCAAGTTGGGGCTGCTGGGCTTTGCAACACTTGAAGGTCAGTACTGGTGCCATTTCTTTCAAGAGTCAAGAAAAAACATTTCTTTCCAGCAGAATCCAGGAGACAGAACCCCAGTAACAAGCTGTTGCACACTGGGCTCTTCTCAAGAGGAGAGATGCCTTTCTAGAACCCTGACTCATCTGCCCAAGAGCTGTCCTGACCATCAGACTAGAGTCTGCTTTGTGGAAGTAAAGGGTGTGCAACATGTGATCTTGATCCATCTTGTTGGAATTGGCCATAAATTAATTCACCACTGAGCCAGAGTAGTGTTTCTGCAGCCCAGTGGCCCAGAGACTTTATGATGGACAGAAGTGCCAGTTTCAGTGACTGCTTCAGACCCTTAGACAGGGCTGGGACAAATGATGGTGCTGGTAAAAGAAATCAGACTTTAGGCCAAGTCCATATTGTGAATTCTGGGGTTCTTGTATTTGGCCCAGTTGTGTATCTGCTGAAGCACAGATGGGCTCAAAACAAAAGGTAAGAAGAGCTGTGAGGGGAGCCGACCACCTCAGCAATAGAAATGACAATAAACAATAGTTATTTCTTCCCTGTTACAGGTTTTGCAGGATGTCCTAATTACCTTGACATTATTAGTGCGGAAGTTGTGCTCTATCCACCCACTAAGTACAGGAAACATGCCCAGTGTGTAATTCTATCCTTCACCTCGCATGCCTCCGATGGGCTGGAGTCTGAGAGGAAACTGAACAGCCTGGAAAGGTTAGCCAGAGATGGAGAGAAATTAACCCTTTCATTTTCACTCACTGCCCATTATTTTCTGAAAGTAGAGCTGGTGGGTGGAGCACAGGTGGTGCCATAGAGAGGTTGTTTCCTTCCGGGTTTAGAGAAATCTTGAGGTATTAGATCCACCAGTTTCACGTAATCACAAGGGGTGCTTGTTTTTCAACCTGTTTGTTTCAGGTATGTTCAGTAAATGAGGGAAATTTATTATGGTTTATTTGTTACTGGTTATTTACCATCATGTTACTAAGGCTGAAATCAAGGTTGGAATTTCACCCTGTCAAACTGGGAACAGAGACACTGCACAGAGCAAGGAGTTTGCAGTCTAATGCATGACATGTAACACATGAAAGAGGAAGAGCTACAGAAGAGAGGCTGTGGTCATTGTCTTATTTCCTAAATATGCAAATTTTCAAGAAATATTAATAGTAAAAGGAGACCTTGCCATTGTGGACTATTATTTCCTCTCCATGCCCTGGTTGGAATGGGCAGAATGTCCAGCAGAGCAGCAGCTCGTGGAGCCTCTGGTTATTCTGACTGAATGGGTACCAACCCACCCGTGGTTCTATGTGTGAGATGCTCGGAGGTATTTGCACAGTAAAAGGGTGGTGCAGTCTGGGTAGCTGGTAAAAGAGCAGACACAGGTGGAGAAGGGAATATGGGGAGGCACAGGATAAGAACAAATGAATTGTATCAGTGCGGATGTGAGGTTTGAGTTTTGGATCTGGAAACAGTAGGAATATATTCATTAAGGCCAGAGAGGCCACAGAACAACAAGCAAGACTGTGAGTTAAACACAAAGGTTGAGCTGGCTTGTGTGCATTTCAAATGCTGCTCTAATTTGTATCTGTAGGACAACAAGGATTAAATGGAGATAATCTCTTTACAATGGTTTAATTGGTACAGGTGAGTCAGTTAGCATCAGGATTGTATAAGTATAGAAATAATTGTTTAAGTAAGTCATGGCAAAGGGGTTGAAGGTAATACTGGAGAGTAGAGCAAGATATACTCATATTAATGTTTATTCCCTGTTATAGCCACTTGGAAAGAGGTAAAGAGCAAGTCAGAATAACATTGCACTGTCTTATTTGTACACTTGAGTACAGGAACACAGAGTCTCTGCACAAGAAAAATAGAATTGGCCACATTTATATTAATAGAGTGAAAAAGAGCTTTGCCTTTCACTGTTCATCCATCCTTGATTGTCCATGAAGGAAAGGACAGGTTTATAAATTTTGTGCATATAGCTATGAAGTGTCATTGAAGTGCTCTGACCATCTGTGAGGGGTCTGCAAGGGCAGGGATGCTTTTCATGGTCCCTTTTGAGGACTGCTATAGGAGGGACTTGCTATGCAGGAGACTTGGCTTTTGCTCTCATTTGTTCTGTGTGTTTCTCCATCAGACATAAAAATCATTCTGCTTGAAATTACCCATATGCTTGCTATGATTCAGGACAAAGCTACAAAAAAATCGAGATAGATCCTTCTCTCCCCACTCATTACTGTGTGCTTGAAAACTACAGTCAGCTCTGACAGCAGATTTTTACTTGCATTTAAACACTTCCCTGAAATATTTGCTGTAGTAAAGTACGAAATGAGGGAGGGGGGAAAATGCAAAAGTCCCAGAACAGTATGAATCCTTAGAACGTCAGGTCTGAAAGTGTTATGATTGAATTGTTTGTAGCTTAGACCTTTTCTCAGGAGCAATTTCACAAAACTAGACATTAGGTTTACATGAAATGCTCACTTTGAAACCATGATTTGGATGATTTGTCATGTTATGCTTTGTGGGTGGCTTCTTTGTTTATTTGTTTCTTAAGGAAAAGAAAAAGAATTTTTTCTTTATCCCACTTGAAAAGATTCATGTTGGAAGGCTAAGAACTTGATAGAAAAAGTGCAACATTTCTGAGCTTACTGAATTCCTCTGTTATGTTTTCCTTACCTCTGCTGACAATGCAAGTAAGGATGCTTAGAAAAGGAGTAGAAGGGGACAGCTTGGTCGTATTTCTCTTCTCCAACTTTTAAAAATATCCCAGTATTGTTTTGAGAAATATGCAGACTAAGCACCTTTGGATGATTCAGCTGACAAATTTATTTCCGTTTTCTAACTTGTTACTGTGAAAGGAAAAAATGCAATTTTCTGGTTGCAAACTTTTTTTAAGGACAACTGCAACTGACTCTTGCTTATGTTGTAACATTTGTATTTGCATTTGGGATCGATTGCTCCTGTCAGCAGTGGCTGGCACAACTGGAATAACAGGCTCCTTTCTGCCAGTTCCTTTTACTGATTTGACAGAAAGAGCTGCTGCAAATAGTTGCAGCAGGTCCTGGAGAAGCACAGGTCACATTTGTTTTCCTGCTCTTCCCTTCCAACCAAATGGGGATCACAGGAATGAGTGCTGAGGAAGTGGTGTGAGGAGGTGACACGGCAGCTTCTTGATGGCACCGTATGAGTGCCCTGGGATTATCCTCTAATTGATGCCTCTGGGCTGGCGGAAGATGATGTGGTGCAGGAACAGGAGTATGAAGGAAGAATGCAGGAGGTTTGGAAGGCTGATAATGCCTTCTGTGAAGCCTGGAGGACAAGCGTAATGGGTTTCGACCAGAGACCAGGGAAATGATATTTTAAAGCCGAGCAAACAACTGACTGACCCAGGAAGGATAATTAGCAAAGCTGAGCAAGAGCAAGGTGCACTAAGGCCCAGCTTGCACTGTGCTTTGACAGAGACTGGTTAAATTTCTCCACTTCACTGTGTTTTTGTTCTCTGGTCTTGGTCCTATGTATTGTGGGGCCTGTTTGAGCTGCCAGATCTGAACACAATCTAGTTAGGACACTTAAGCACAGATCAAAGTAAATTCCCTACTTCCCCCTCTCATGACCCTTGCTGTGACATTTACAGCACTGAAGTAAATTGTTATTTTTGAGCTGATTCTGTATTTCCCTGGAACCCAGCAAGAGGAAGGAGCCTCTTTATGCTGGCAGTGGGGGAGTTAGCTTTCCAGTAAAGCCACAGAGAGTCAAATAAGTCCAAATCGTTATTAGTCACCTCAGGATCAGATCAGCCAGTGGCCGTTTCGGGAATCCACAAGGGATTTTTTTCCGACTCTCTCTCCCCTCCAGTGGTTGTCACAACCTGCTTGAAGCCCACTGACAGCTGTGCACAGTCTGGGCTCAGCACTGGCTCCTCAGAGCCTGACATGTAAACAAGAACTACAAGATTTCACTAATTCCTTACAAAAACTAGATCAGCCGATCCCTCTTCATAGCTACCAAGTGCTTGAAAAGATTGGAAAAAAACAAATCAAGCCTTGACATATGTGTTGATCTATTTACTAGCAATTTACTTCCCAGGAAGAGCACTTAACAGGCATGCAGAGAGACTGTGGCACTTCTCCTGGTTGGGGATGAGATTCCCCATTGCTGGATTTTATCTCTTCTTTTTGCCATGGCCTCACCCTGGGGGAACCCCTGAAGGCCCGGATTCTGCAAAGGGTGGAGAATCCTGTTAAATCAGAACTTGTGTAAAAGCCTGGCCCTGGGCATCCTGCAGGGTTGGGAGTACACGGCAGTGATAAAGCTGTTTTCCCTCTCCTCCTTGGGGACTGGACAGCACCAGGTCCAGCAGTGGTCTGATGGGTGTGGGGGCTGTGCTGTTTCAAGCTGCTTTTGGTTAAACTGAGCCCTGTAGAAACAGAAGCCATTTCCTCCTATCAAACCATGGTCCCTCACCTGACACTTGACCTCTGTGGTGATGAACTCCCAGATCTGCTGCAGCCAGGCTGTCACCTTAACTGGTCTGCCCACTGCAAGTGGACAGATGATGGTGGTGTTAATTACATTACATGCTCCTAATTTTCTCACATTAATCAATTTCTGCCTCCTCCCACATCAGCTTTTCCTTTGTCGTCATCACATTCCCCACTCACTGTCCAGCCTAGTCCCAGCCCTCTGTTTATCAATATTCTGCTATTATTAGCTGGCCCAGAAATGCATGTTATAGCACTGGTACCACAAAAGCTGCAGGGTGCATTTTTCTGTTTTATTGACGTCCTTCTCCTCTCTGCTGCAAAAATATCGCCTTCCTATTCTCTGGCACTTTCAGTCTGTAGTGTTGGTAAGGCAGAAACATCTTTCAACCTGTTTTTGACCGTCCCATTTCCCTGCCATTAGGAGAGATGGTGATGGCTTAACAAGGAGTGTGATGGAAGCAGAAGTGGATTCTCACACCTGGTTTGTGGTGTCTGGGGTAGATGGACTCGAAACAGGCTAAGCTGGCCATGGAATGCACTGGCCCCAAAGCTGACAGCTAGAAATAATTGTGTTTGTTCTTGCAGAGCATCTTATGCTGACTGCCCTAAAGGTGGGCTAATCCCACAGGGCTCAGGAATGTGGAGAAGAACTGAGAAACCTTTATTATTTTCTTGCAGAAGTAGGTATTTTCAGTAGTAGTTGTATTTCTTTTCTCGTAAAAGACACACATAATAACGTAACCAGCTTTCTTACTAGTGGTGCTGAGGACAGCTGAGATCAGAATAATTATTTTTAAGTAGAACATATGGTCGCTTTTATGTCTGAGCGTGGTTCCATTGCTGCTTCTGTTTCATATACTCTACTGAATTTTGCTCTTGACTACTCACACAGTTTGGGCTAGCAGTGTTGTTTAGGCAGGTTAATTGTTAAAATCTGTCCTTCCAGACTTATCTAGCTGGAAAGGTTATTCTCATGCATGAGCTTGGCTGCTGGAAGCAGGGCTGCAGGCTGAGACTTCACCACCTGCACAGGCGTTACCAACCTGGTTGTTTTGATTTTTTTTCTTATGCTTTTCCAATCCTGTTCTGTTCTAAACTACACCTATGGGAAAAATATTTACACTTGGGGCTTTCCTCAGTTAGGGGTGTTTCTCAGAGTAGGTCATATCTGTGGTAATACCTCTTCTTCAACTGAAAAGGAGAAAATTGCTTTTCAATTGAAAAGTCCACAGGATGTAGTTCCAGAAAGAGGCTTGACAAACTTCACATGCTTTATAAAATGTTTCTCAGCAAGATATAAATCTTTCTTCCTTGTTGCTGCTAGACTCCTGCTATAGCCAGATGGCACACAGACACTTGGATCCGGTGTTAATCTGTTCCCCCCTGTGCCAGCATTAGTCCTGGGGCTGTGGGGACACAGGGTACCACTGCAGGGAAAGCTGAAGGAGGGAGCCAGGGAGAGGGCAGGGACTGCCTGTCTTGCTCAGATATTTGCAATTTCAAGTGGCTGTTCCCTCAACACAGCCTAGAGGTGTGTGGCTCTTGTCATAGTGCAAGGCATTTTAGCAGCTACCCATCACCAGACAAAAGATCTTTTTTACCCCCACAATCCTGGTCTTTGTCACCTTCTCCCACCATTTACAACAGTTCCTTGAATGGTGCTCCTTGAATGCTTTGAATGAGCTGGTTAAATTGTTATGCTAGAAAATACCTGCTCATCCCTTTTTATAAATTTTATTTTATTTCACATTTTTCTGAGCTTGCAGGGCTAGCAAGCTGGATCAGCTAGAGTATTTGGCTGGGCACTGAGAGAGGAGCAGAATCTGTTTTGTTTGGGCTCACCCCACACTGTGGGGCCCCACGTGACACTTGTCCGGTAAGTGTCGGTGCCAGGTGATGCTACTGCAAGGCTGTGGGTCCCTGCATGAACCAAGCAACAAATGACTCAGGTAAGTGTCCCACCAGGGTTTAGTCCCTTATTTCAGATCCTCTCTGACAGAAAAGAGCAAGTATAGTGTGTGCTGGTGTCTGCTTCTCCAAGTCTGGGGTCTGTGGTCCGCAGAGAGCTCATGGACATACACTGGCCAGTGCTCTGCTCTCCAAGAACCTGTTGACACTGCGTTTGGTCATGGTGAATAAGCACTGGCTGTGACATTGGCACCTTTCCTGTAGACTCTAAGACTCACAGTGACACCAAATTAATGCCACTGTTCTCAGATGCATGTTGCACTCATCTCACCTGCCCTTTCGACATCCATCCCTGCAGCTCTCTGGGCACATGTGGCTTCTGCAGTCCTCTGGCCTCTTTCTTTTGTCCTAGTGTAACCTCAGGATGGGGATGTGAGCACACTGTGCAGCTCTGTGAGACTCTGCTTGGTGCAGGATCCTCCAAATCATGCGTGACAGGAATGGAAAGCTGTCACTTGATAACTGCCTAGAGGAACAGGTCTTGCCGAGCCAGCTGACTGTGCAGCTGGAAGAGGTTAAAAATTAGCCCTGCAATAATATGTGTGAGTAATTGACTTTCTGCTGGTTTTGTAAGTAGTGCTGGTGTCATTTCAAGCGACCTGAAGTGGGAAAGGGCAGGGGGAGAAGGAGGAATGGGGTGGGGATGGGCAGGAACTGGAAATATTTGTGGCTTATATCAAACAAAGAAAGCCTTTGATTTTTGTAAAGGGAGAGATGCTTTGGTCATGCTCCTCTGCATATCTCTCTTGAGAGGTTTTTATGTATGTTTTCCTCCATTACACCAAAGATATCCTTACCTGCTTAATTTACAGTGCCAAGAATGTTGAGTCTTCTCTTTACCATTCATGCACTGAACTTCCTCAAAGGACACAGACACCAAGAGGAGACTCTTTTGAACATCCCTGCCATGCAGGGACCAGGTGACTTTTCCTTTTTTTCAAAAACGCTTAACATAGTGAGGCATTTTTAGCAAAACCGTCAGAAATGTAACACAAAAATCAGTTCCCTCACCAAGCTTCGATTTTATTGCACAGTTAACCTGGCCCCATCTCAAGCAGAGACCTGCCTGTATTTCTGTGACCTTGATGATGCTGTGCTAATCTGTGTGTGTCCGGCCACAGAGCCAGGATTCTCTGGTGCTCGCTCAGAGGCTGTGTGATTATTTTGCAGCCACTTGGCTGCCACAGAAGAGCTACAGGAGGTGCAATGGAGAATCACCAGAATTTAAATTATTTTTATTTCATTTTCCTGTCTGCAGTCACACGGTAAAACAGGTAAGGTCCAGTCCAAGGTTCTGCACTCTACAGCCAACCATGTGATCTGGTCTGGACTGGGAGCACACTCTGGCCTGTCATAAGTTTCTCTTCTGTTTATGGCAAGAGCCACTGATTTTAATTTGAGTCAGAACATGAGTTAACTGTGCCGTAGAGAAATATCCCCTGAGCAACTTCTCAGGATGTCATCATAAGTCTACAGTTGTGGGAAACAGGGTAGTAAGACTTGAATTTCTGGTGTTAAAATTGGAGAGGAATAATATTGCAGGTTTGGTTTTGTTTGGTTTTTTCTAATTCATCAAAAAGAAGTCACATTGAAGGTCACCTTTTAAGAATACTTTGGCTGTTCCTGACCAGACGGTATGTGAGAAGCAGTACTGTTTTCTGTGAAAACAGCTCTGTGGAAGAGGAAGAGGAAGAGGAAGAGGAAGAGGAAGAGAAGAGAAGAGAAGAGAAGAGAAGAGAAGAGAAGAGAAGAGAAGAGAAGAGAAGAGAAGAGAAGAGAAGAATAAATACAAGTACCTGTGGTGAAAGACCTGATTATGCTGGACCAAGCACAAAATCTATTATGGAGGTATTAATTGCCTGTGCTGTTTATGTAGTCACACATTACACCTGCTGTTTCCTGTAGGAGTCAAATACCAGTAGTGTTTTCCATCCCAAACTGGATGTGATGCTAAAATACCAGGAATTTGCAGGGAACAGGCCTGAGCTGTGTTAAACCAATGACTTAACATGACTTAAAAAGAAAAAGGCCACCCAGGAAAACCAGATTATGAGATTTGCCACCATTCAATTAAAAAGTCATCCTTTCCTGTTTTTCCATGAGCACCGTGCTTTCCAAGTTCACCAGTCTTTCCTGGGACAAGTGACTCATGAACCTGATAGGAAAATGCACCTGTTTTTAGCCAGAGGTTAAAGCAGCTCTCCAGTTACCAGAGTAAACAAAGGATTTATTTCTGTCCTTAGCAGTTACTGTGCAAAGTCCAGGAACACAGGAAGGCTGGCAGAAGCAATTAGGTTTGAGCCAAGTTTGCTGAAGTCAGTAGAAGGTTTGTGACGTCCATGGTAAGATGCTCATAGATGCCAGTGGGATTTGGCCCATGTCTTTTGCTAGAGGGGAAACAGGAAAAAAAATTGGTGCAGTGATTGTGCCGGCAGCCAAGGACTCCAAGGAGCTGGAAGGTGTCTGCCACAGTGCGAGATACGTATTCCCTTCTCTGGCCCAGAGCTGTCCTCTTGGCAAAAGAGCAGCTGTCATCACTGAGATGTGATGGGTATAGACACATTCGAGTATGAGACTGATCAGACACTGCAGTAATGGCAACTGTGCAAGTGGCTAAAATATTTGGAAATCAGAGTGTTGGATGTATTGGCATCATGGAAGCTGAAAGGTTCTATGAGCCAGGAATCACTTATTAATCCTGGCATGAGAAATGGGATGTGTTTGATCTCCACTGTGGAGATCATTGAAAAATGCAAACACAACGCTAGCTTATTTCAGGTCAGCACTCAAGATGGTATAAAGACAAGATGGATTTTAGCCTTTATTTAACTGGATTTAATTGCATACATGAGCTTCAAAGTGCCTAAGGCCTAAAGGATGGTGACCTAAGGTCTGACTGAAAAAGCAACAACACCCTAAACCTTAAGCTTGTTTGTTGGACCATATGGCATGACTGGACCATGCGATGTTTCAGGAAGACATGCTAGGAATAAAGCAGCCAGTGCATCCAAAGCATTTGCCAAGATTTCTACCTTTATTCAGAAGAATCTGAACACTGATCTTGTCTGTCCTCCATACTAGCGTGGCTCAGGAGCTTGGCTAGGATGGAAAGGAGACAGTGTTTCCAACCACACCTCCCTGAAAAGTCTGCAGTGCCTGAGATAGAGCATGTTGACACTTGGAAAAGAAATTGACCGCTTGACTTTTCAGTTTGGGAGATCCATGTGGCTAGAAAATTCCAAATAACCAAATTTCAGGAAAAGAGGCAATCATCAAAGTCTCGTAATCTTAATTTATTTTTTATTTAGTGTTAGCATGTCAGATATCGTGATAGTCATCTGTTTGTATTTCTGGCTGTGACTGATTTCAGAGAATCCTATTCTTGGGTCTGGATAAAGTACAAAAATCTTTTTTTCCTTTGGATAGCACAACACAGCTTTTTTTCAGCTCTGTAAAGGATACCAGCCCTTAGCAGACTCCAGGAATCACCTCAGTGGGCTGACTGACGTCCACCTGCTTTGTCTCTGAACCACACAGCCCAGAAATGTCACATCCACATCCTCCTTGCCTGCTGAGTGCCACCCAGACACAGCGTGGTGAGGACACCTGATGGGTTGCGCTGGCTCTGTGCTCAGCAGGGTGAGATTTGCTGCCTGTTGTGTGCAGCAGTGCACCCAACTATGGCTGAGGCACAGTCCTGGGGTGCCTCCAACGCCTGGCCATTTTTTGGCAAGGAGACCCAGTCCAGGGTCCATTGATCCAGCTGGGCTAAGATTCTAGCTGATGGGTGTGCTCTCCACACTCCTTGATCTTGGAAGACCCCCATCAGATTTCTCCCTGGGGAAGCTGGTAGTTCATAACGCTGAGGTGGGGAGTCTCTAGAATCCCAGGCTGTGTGCAGTATGGCCCTTACCCTCGGTGAGTTGCTTGGGTCTGCCTTCACTTCCTGAGCCATGGGATCAGAGAAGGACCAGCACTTACACAAGGAATGGGGCAGGAGATCCTGACTAAGTCACAGGGGCCTCAGCCTGGTCCTGTTGAAGGTGTCATGAAACTGCCCTATAAGACTGATCCTCCTTAAAGAGTAATTCAGCATGGGAGTTCCAGAGGGAGCAGCTACACAACAAATTTAATTTGATTTTCTACATGTCCTCTCTCTCATGTGCTCCTTTCCATCCATGGACCCCATGAACTCTGTCAGCCTCCTGCTTCTGCTGGGCTTGAAAATGTCCTATCATTTCATTTTATGCCTTTAGTGAGTTGCTTTTCATTTTCTTGTACTTTATTGTTCTTTCACATCCACTTTGTCAGACTGTGTTTTTTGCATCTTCCTTAACTCCCTATCTTTTAAAGAAATTATTTTATTATCTCAAAAGTGTTACGTGGTTTAATCATGTTGGCTTACTTTTTCTTTTTGCCTTGAATATTTTTATTTGATGAGATGTCCGCTGTATAGTGTCTTTAAACAATCTGATGTAATCTAAAAATGCTTTACTGGTTTTAGCTGCTGATTTCAATGAATTTCATCACTTCCCTTTTTAAAGCCAAGGATTTAGCTTGATATTCAGTCTATGTAGTTCTTCTGAGAACTTGAGTCACTTTTATGTTTCTCTCTCTGGCATGAACTGTTCTGACATTTCTACTGTTTAAACCTGGTCTAATAGTATTTCACTGATTAGTTTTTTCTAGAAAGTTTCCCAGATACATAGATTGCCCATATCATTATTTGAATTCCAGCATTCTAGTTCATCTTTCCCTTATTTTCAGATCACTGCCATTTGTACCAAAATGGTTTTAAAGGTGATTGTGGACTAGCTACTATTTTTGTGTGCTTTGTGTGTGTGTGCACGTGCATCTTACTTAATTAGGGCTTTATTTAGAGAGACCTGTTTTTCTGTTTCCACTCATCTCCATTACCTTCTGTCCTATCCTTTTTCTTAACAGAGAAGTTTGAGAGCTTCAACCAAACTGTGCATTCTTCCACACCTCTCCCTTACTCTGTCTTTAATTTAAAACTCTTTTTTAACTCTAACTCCGTTAAGTCCTGGCTCCTTTCTGTCTTGTTCATATTAATCTCATTTTTTTCTACATATGCTTCACTTTCCTATATAACTTTCCCTTTCTCTAATAAACCCAGAAATGTCTATAACAATAGTCTTGTAAGCTTCAAATATTTATTTTGCATACATAGAACTATTTAATATAACTTATCATTCATCTCCAGGGTTTGAAGTGCTCTCCCATGCTGCTCACTTGTGCTCTTCCCCTTGCCACAGTTAATAGCACTGTCATGCTGGAAAGTTACACCCAACCAATATTAGGAAATGCTCCCTGCTGCCTTGTAAATCCCTGGTGCCACCAGCAAGAGTGGAGGAGGAGGCAGAGGAGGAGGAGGAGGAGGCGGAGGAGGAGGCATTCCAAGCATATGGATTCTCAGGCAGGGGAAATGAAGCTGGGTACGTCACACATGCTGCTTATCATGGTCACAATCGCTCATGGTGAAATCTTTCCCACTCAGCAATGGCTGGGAATATCACCATTTGCTGGTCCTGTGGGAATTTTGTGCTTCTTGGAGATTTCACTCTCATGCTGCATTTTCAAAGTACCTCTCAGGCAATTGAGCAGCCCCTTCCTCTGCCCTAGTTGTGCTGCTCTTCCTGTCCCTCCTTGGTGCAGGCACAGGTACTCACCCGGCCCATGAACAGCAAGGAACACGGTATCACACCAGCCTCTCTGTGTTGTTGAACTGCAGCTCTTCCACACTGTGTGAGGTGGGCTCTGCAGCACAGACAGGCTTTGTGCTTACAGCATTCCCCTGTCCTTTAGATGGGTTCCTGTTGGAATGTATGGGACTGATCAAAACTGGGATGCACTGTCTCAGTGAACAAGAAAAGCACAGGACGAAAGACAGGGATGTGATATACACTCAAGGAGAACAAGTGTGATGCCTCTCCTGTTTCCCTCTCTAAGTGCTTCCCAAGGCTCCCACCATGCCGACTTCCCTCTGATCCATGACCACAATGCTGTGCGTCAGACGTCACCCCAGAGCAGCACAGCTCTTTCCCAGGAGATAAGTGAGGGGTTTTTTTGCCTACACAACAGCTCTCCTGAGCTTTCCCATGCTGGGAGGGAAGGTGGGAGGGAGGAGATCCGGCTTCCTCCCTGTCCAAGCCAGCCCCGTGGGCCTGCCACAGCACTGCTGGGAATATCCAGGGGCATTATGCAATTTGCAGAGGCGGTTTTTCATGCAGGCTGGCAAGGCAGCGTCTGATAATGGCTCTCCCTTTGTGTGTAGCACACAATCAAACTCATGATCTTCTCTCCAGTGCAGGCAGCCCACGGTGTTATGTCCTGTACTGCTGTGATGACGAGAACAGGGCTGTGCACAGGACAGGGAGCCCTGCAGCGCTTTCATCAGTGAATCACTGCTCCAAGTGCTCATTAGGCACAAATCATTAATGGTCTAAAAGGACTGGAATAATCTAGCTCGGCTCCGGTGAAAGCGCAGATTGTCTCTTTTTCAGGAGGCATGGGAAACCCTACTTAAATCTGCTTTTAAACTTTGAATTTGGCTTCTGAATAATGCCACTGATTTAATTTTTCAAAGGTCACGGGAGAATTCTCTTTTGCTGTCTCCAAAGGGCATGACAAATGTTTCTGTAACAAAGTAATGAATTGTTCAACACAACGCTCTTAGCAATTACCTTGCCATAAAGGTATTTGCAGCAGGTACAGTAAGATAAACCAGTTTGTTTCCTATTGTTTTTCAAAGGGGAAGAAGTTGGGGCAAGCCAGCTTATAGGGTAAGCCCCTTATGTAGCCAATTGGTGGTGAGTTTGAGGGATAAATATAATTTAATATATTTGCTGAATGTTTTAGTGGGTCGTTAAAGATCCTTTAATAGATTTGAAAGTCTATTTATAGACTATCCCTTTTAGAGGTTGGAAAATGTATTCGCTTCTGTGTTCTATGTACCTATTTAAATTGCATCCAAATTTAAATTTGTCCATAGCATTAATTTAGCACCTTTTCTGAATGCTTCCTCTTATGTGGTCTTTATTGTCAGGATCCTGTATTATTTTCCCCAGTATCATTCTGCCTCCTGCATGGGAGCTCTTTCACATTTTGGACTCAAATTCCCTTGTAACACAGTGGGCAAAGGAGTCAGCCATGCAAGAAATTAGAGGCAAAGACTACAGTGTGTTACTGAATGCAAATCTGGGTTTGTTGGGCAGGAGGGAAACCAACCCTGCACCAGCAGCAGCGTGCTGGCCTGTGGGTTAGAAGTGTCACTGCAAATCTGGTTAGACGAGTGTGCGCCTGCCTCCCTGACCTCTTCCACTTGGCAGTCTTTTCTCTGCATTTTTGTCTGAGAGGCTAATGTGGGAGTGAACAATGGGAACCAAACTGCCCCTCCAGCCTCAGGCTGGGCCCAGTACATCCCCGTGCACATACATTGGCTGACTGGCTGGGTGGGAGCAAAGAGAGATTTCATAGCTCTGGCATGGGTGGGTAGGTAAGTAGAATCCAGTGCAATCAGCCAAGCGTTTTTTCACCAGCATGAAATAAGAATGAGACTAGGGAGACACAGCCACATTTGATGTAAAGGCTGTCTGTGGCTATGTAATGGGCAGAAGTTCATACCTATTTTTGCCGCAGAAGAGGAAGCAGAGTAACAGCTCTCTGGAGTAAGTATCCCAGGAGAACATCTATTTTCTTGGGGCTGGGGGCTGAGGTGTAGCCCCTGGCTGGAGACAGGACATCTATACTGGATTTCCAGTTTCTGTTTGAAAATCTAGGTGACCTTTGCTGCTCCAGCTATGCCTGTGCAAACGAGCTCCCCACCCTGAGCTTTGGTTCACACACCACTAGTAAAAAGGAAGATGATGTAGTCAAAGCATCAAGAAATAGTTACAAAGGAGAAAAGTGTCTGTAGCTCTGCCACCAAGTTCTCCTGCATATTCTGCATGTAAGTTAATATACAGAGTCTAGCCCCATAGGGCACTTTTTCTCCTACCTGTTTCATCATGTTGTGTCTGGGCTTTGCAATGACTGTCATGTAGGGTAAACCATGACATCTTTGTGTTATGTGCATTTGTGTCCAGCCTCGAAACATTATTTCATTCCCTGAGGTGAGTGCTGTTATCAGGAGAATGAAGTGTCCCAGTCCTCTGGTAATTATTCATTAGGTAAGATTTAATGTGTGTGTGCAGGGCTGGCAGCTACCAGTGGATCCCACAGGAGAGGTCTGTGAGCCAAGCTTATGTCAGCTTCAGGGTAGGGATGGGTGAGTAACTGGAGTAAAAATAACAAAACTAGAAGATCGGGAGCAGTTTGCCCAAAACTTAACCAAAAACCTTTTCTTTTTATCTCAAGGCCAAAATTTCCATTCAGATCAGGAGGCTGGGAAGTCTCCGGGTGGATTTGCACCCACATCTAGAACAAATCACAGATCTGCACTAAGGCAAAGCAATGTTTGGGATCACAAACCTGTGAGTGTTTGTTCTACCCATACCTCCTGAGGTCTGAAGAATGCTTTAACTTCTTGCTGTTTCTTATACACTTGTTCCCTGTCTGACACCTCCTGTTTTCCTGTTCAGAAGACTGCCTCTGAAATATTTGCTGCCTGAATAAGAATTGTTTGCAGCCTTATTTGCATGAGTTTTGTGTGGAGAATGTCTGTTAGTGGATATAGGCACAAGCTAAGGAACAGCACACAAACACACCGTAGACATTGCACCAAAGAAATCAAGTAAGTGGAAAGATAGTAACTGGCTGACAGTTAAGAGTGGGGGATTGATGAGACACAAAAATCTCAGACAAAACCCTGTTCCTCTGGGTGGACTCCCAGAGGAGAGGCCTATGACTGGACTGGTTGATGTAGGAACTTGACACTGGTGGGATAGACTGGACTTTGAGGCTTATTTAAAGTTAGCCCAATACAGTACAGGTGCTGGGAGCTGTGGGGAGCAAACCTCTTCTTGCTCATTCCAGCAGTGAGGATGTACCAAAGGGAAGAGCACTGGGGACATTACAGGTCTTGGGGCTCTGGAGATTCTGCCTGGCTGGGTTTTTTTTTCCAGTGTCTTCTGTTCTATCTGTCTGTTGTTCACCCACAAAATTACATAATATATCACCAGCTAGAATTGCATCTGCCTGCTTACTGGATGGCTCATTATCTAGGGAGGGAAACAGAGAGGGCAAAACCTTTTATGTGCCAATAGCACTGCCGAGATGTTCATGTGCATTACAGGAGAAGGAAAGGGTGTAACATGTCTGTCCTAATTTATAACCAGATGGGCTGAAAGAGTCAAGGTGTAATGAAGGTCAGCATAGCTGGGAAGGGGTGGAGGCAGTGGAAGTTACTCTCTTGACATAAAAGCAATTAATTCTCCAACAAAGTCCCTCTCTCATGCAGCAGAACAGTGAGGCAGTCCTCTCTACATTTAAAAGTACTCCCACAGCTTTGATCTTTCCATTTTCTGGAAATGTAAGCTTGCAAAGAGGGTCTGGCCTCATCTGGGATGATGTATTGGGCCATGTGGTGCTGGTCTTGCAGAGCAGCGTGGGCATGCCTGCTGTTCCCTGTACTGCGTCATTCTGGAAAGATCTCCAAACACTCTGTTTACCGCAGCAAAGACAACGTGCTGCTGCAATGCCCAGGTACCCTGCCTGCCTGGAAATGCCGTGACATCACTTCTTCTCATAACAGTGGGTTTTGTCCACTTTCAGTCATACAGATGATATTTAGCTATGAATGAAAATGAAAAAGCAAATGAGAGGGAACAAAGTCTCCTACCAAAACTTCATCTCCAAGGACCTTAAAACATGGAAGTATATAACCATACTGGCTTGAAAGCAACCCTTTAGCCTGGCGTACTCTTCAGTGTCAGATATACCCCATTCTAATCAGTATATTATGGCAACCAAACGTAGGTTTTTCTTTTATTGGTTGTTAAAATAAACATTTGTTTAGAGCTCACGACAGAGCTGTGTTGGCACCAGGTATCAGGCCCAGTTTCAGCAGAGCTTGTGGCAGATATGTACTGATTGAACCATATGGTGGGGGGGTTTTGTGCTGCCTGTGCTGGAAGGAGACCAGAATGTTCTTTGGGTTCCCCCAGACATAAAAATCCATCAAGTTTTGCAGCTGTAGTTTCATTTCATTTTGCTGTCTGACTAACTTTCTTCTTACTTGATTTTCTTCTATTTCCTCTATATGCTTCCCACACAGAAAGTCAAAGATTCCAAGTCGCATTTTGAACAAGTTTAAGATTAACTTCTCCATTTATGTGAGGTGACCCTGGGTTTTAGTAATAAAATGTGCTGGGATTGTGGGTAGAGGGAAAAAGAAGATTCTTCAGTGGGGGTGAGTGCTGATGACTTTAACAAAGTCATGGTGTAATATGCTGTTCTGCTGACTTTTGCCTTGCTTAATTACCTTCTGAATCCCAAGAAGCTGAACCGTGCCTCACCAGCTCATTATGTCCCCCGGGTTTGCTCTCCCCAGCAAATAGGTGCTTTCCCTGCAGTCTCTGGAGGCTCTTTGCTGCTGTTCTGATACATCAAATGTGTTTGTTTTGCACATTGATGTTTGTGTTTTCCGCACTGCTTGTGTTTAACAATTCCTTGGAGCACTGAAATTGCTGCTGAATTGTCAGAATCATGGTAGGATGCTGACTTGAGATTACTGTCAATGGCCTCATTATGTTAACAAAGGATATTTTAAGAAATACAAAAGATGTGGCATTTACTTTCTTGAGGGGGGTGGGGAGAGAGAATGTGTGTGTATGAATGGATTTACACTGCAAGTCCCCCCACTCTTCAGCTGGAAATGACTGCCAGTCTCTCTCCACATTTTACTCAGAGCAACGATGGCTTCTGATTTGTATTTTGGGGCTGCTCGCAGTATGCTTGGCTCACCCGTGCGTGCAAGGCAATTACTCTTCCCCCTGAAGGGCTCCTCACCTCTGTCATGGGACGTCTGAAAAAGGCTCAGCCTTCGCAGACACAGCAGTGGCACATGCAGCATCACAGCGTCTTTGTGCAGTTGTAAGCCAGAGCTGCTGCGGTCTCGTTCCCTCCTTCGAGCCAGCACTAGCATTGTTGTGGCTGGAAAATTAGTCACTTTGGGAAACTGAGCTGGGACAGAACTAATGCTGTAAGGAAAAAAGTATTTAATTCCCTGTCCACTTCCCTTCTGGAGGAAGGGCTAAGGAGGGGTCGGCACCTTAGTCTGCTCTGCTCCCTCCAGAAATTCTTGGAAGAATATCAAAGAGGAGCATATTGACTGCAAATCTTCTGTCTTTAATGAAATGGAGACTTGTGCACAGCCAGTATCTCTGAATCAAAGGGAGCAAGGTCTTTCCCTTCCTCCCTGTTGTCAGGCCATCAGAAGGTAGTTGGCATATCCCTTATCAAAGGAAATGTGGTCCTTCCCTTAAGCTTGTCTGCTCGGTGGTGTTCTGTAAACACAGATCAATAAGGTGTCGCAAATCCTATCCTATTACCAGTATTCAACAGCAAATGAAACACCCTTCAGCTTAGCATATTATCATTTCATGAATTTGCAATTAAAGACCTAGATAAGATTAATTACTTCCAAGGTGACTCTTTACAATTGTCTCTTTATAATGGAGTTTGTAACCAGCCCACTGTGGCTTTGTTACCAGGAGAAATCACAGACCATTTAACAGTTGGATAGAAAAGGTTTATTTAACAGGCCTTTTGCTCCTTCCCTTACAGTTCCCTTAAGAAAAAAACAAAACACTCCCTAGGAAAAAGCACGTCCAACACCGATAGTGAACTTGATAAAGAACTGTCTACAGCTGGGGTTTTTACTTTATTTCTGTCGCTCCAAGTATAAATATTTTAGGCATCATGTTCTTCCAAAGCCTCTGAGTAGATGAAACGTAGCGATACTGCAACAGAAAAGATTTGTGCATGCTGGATAGCGTGACCAGATCTCTGACAGCTTTTTTTTTTCCATACAAAATGCTGAGACAAGAGGAAGAAAGGAGACTCTGAATTCTACCTCAAAACATCAACTGCATATTTATTTATTTGTTACTCTGCCTTATGCCCAGCTGAAAGGGACCAGCTGGGTTCAACAAAAGCGCTGGCCCCCAGCTGAAGGAGAGACTGTAAAGCAAAACCCAGCATGCCACAAGGAACAGGATACAGATGGGTGGGATTTCCCCAGAGGAGATGCCACTGCCTGAGAAAGAGCCCTGTTACTCCTGCTCAGGCAAAATGCTGATGTTAGTGTGAGAAGAAGGAGACAGGCCCTCTGGTCTGCTATGGGCTGTATACCTCAACCATAGCTTGACCAGAAAGGCTACATTAATTCTATGGTTGTTCCCGGCCTTCCAGTATACACACCAGGAAGCTTTATCTTTAGATGTACATGCTAAATTTATCCCACATGAGACAATCATTTCTTTTTTCTTTCCCAAGGCAGCATGCAGGGAAGTTGATTAGTACTCACTGTGCTTGGGGGTTAAAGCTTAAGCAATGAAAAGCCCTTAGGTACACCCTCCAAAACCAACAACAAAAGCTGAGATTTCAGGGTGGGTTTTTTTGATAGGTGGCCTGTTTCTGAATTTTGAGGTTTACTACTGCCCACATTTTTCAGTCTGTAAAGTAGAAACCCATGCTTTTACTTTTGGTATTAGCTCCTGAGGGTCTCAGCTCTTGCTCCACTTCCTGAGAAGATGGTCTTCCTGGAAGACACCTTATATCACAAAATCTGTGGTAGAAGCCTCATTTAAGCTTCTGAACTGTAATGGGAAAGATCACAGGAGTTAGGTGGAAATTGTGCAACTCCCTTGCAATCCTTTCCCATTTTCTAGTGAGCTCTTGTCTGCTCCCTAGTTACAAGATCATGAAGCAATTACTTTCACATTTTTGAAATATCAGCAAACCCTCCTCCATAAAACTGAAATTGTTTCAAATATTAAAATGAGGGTGAACTTTTTCAAGTTTGTCTGGGGGAGCAGAATGATTTGTTCCCACTATGATGACAAGAGACTGTATTGCTCCCTGGGCAGCTCAGCTTGGGACATCATAACTGAGACTTCTCAGTCTGTCACAGGCTGAGAAGGGGCAGCAGCAGCAGACTTGTGCTGTGAATGCTGGCCATGAACGTATAGAAATGAGAGAGCTCCCGCGCTGGGCTTCTGTGGGTGCCTGACTACAGCTTGTTCAACTGTTGTAAGTCAATCACTGTAGTTAGCAGCTCGACCTGAGAGGCATCTGTAGGACTGATCCATAACTGGGCTTCATAATGCATTGGCAGCATTTTTTTACTGCATTTTGACAGAGCACTTGCATCACATCATTCCCATGGCGTGAGTTGTTTATCTCTGGGTGAGGATTAGCACAGAACTGTACCATGGGCTAGCAGAGCTGAGTAAGTGGGTTAGTGTAATCCTCCTGAGGACTGCTGTCCTGAAGGGATTCCTGGGAAGGCTTCATGCTTGTACCAGGCTTTTAGATGATTTTAAATGAGATTTTTGAGAGGGCTTCATGGAATTTTCTGTGATGCAGTCTGTCTCCAAGACATCTGGGCAGTAGTTGGGTCAGCAAAGGCCATTGCAGAGCTTAAAGACCATTGGTATTGGTGTATGAAGGACACTACTGAGACAACAGATGATCAAAGCATGACTGACAAATGGGGACCCCCGTACAGAACTCAAACAGGGTCCTACCTGGACAGTTGTGTTTGCTGTTGATGTCTGGCACTTAGAGATGTTGCTCCTCAACATATTCTTGTTTTGCATCAAAGCACTTTCAGAACAGCAAATCATGTGCAGCACTGCTCTTCAGTATGAGAGTAAATGTGCTGCCACTGCACTGTCCAGACACTTGGAAACATGTTTCCTAGTGTTTAGAAGAAAGAGCAAAGTGGAGTTCCTCAAAACCACAGTAATTTGCATCCTATATCTTCTCTTCTTTTTTGCTATTAGCCACTTGGTGAAATTCTCTGTTCTGAGTTATGTAGGAAATTTGGTCGCAGTTCATGCATCTCAAATGCAAAAGAGACCTTTGAATTAAAGTTACTAAACAATGTTTTCCAGCAGGAAAAGAAAGCAAGCAGTGCCATTCAGTCTTGGAGTGACATTTCTAGACTAAGAAAATCCTACACAATAACAACACAGAAATTATAGTAGCTGCAACAGGAGCCTTGATGCTGAGGGAGATTTTAAGCAGTCCAGATATAAAGCATATCCTTGTACCCCTGGCAAGGATGCAGACTTCTCTCCCACACACCTCAGTCACTCATGAAAAGCCAAATTCCGGAATTTTAAAAGGTAAAAATATTACAGCAACAGCAACAACAAACATGACAATCAGATGTTAAATGGTTCCTAATGATCTTATCAGTGAGTTGTATAATTAGGAAGGAGAAAGAAGCACTCAACATTCTTCAGGACCTGATCGGTTATTTTACTGTCAGTCATGAACCTTGACCTTTCTGAAAAACTTTCTGTTGCATTGGGAATCGTGAAAAATATAGGTCCCCTTTACTCACAGCATTGCAAGTCTCCCTGTGGATCTTGTCAAATTATTTAAGCCTGCTCCCAGTCATTAGGATTTTCAGGCTGGTTTGACAGGTTTCCCCTTCCCATCACTGCTCTAGCCATGCCCACCCGCTGCTGTGCGCTGTTCCCCCCGCATAGGGCAGACGTGGGTGGCCTGTGCTGTGACCCCAACCACTGAAATCAACAGAGGGGTTTTTAGGAAGTTACAAAGAGTGGTTTAACATGGGTTCACATGGTCCCTCAGTGAGAGAAATAACACAGCAAGCTAAAACAGATCGTTTTCTGCTGGATTAATGAGCCGAAGCAGGTCTTGTGAGCCCCAAAGCCAACACAAAGCAGGCAATGGGAACTTCTCCCAGCAGCAAGAATAGGAACAGGGACAAGTAGGGATGGGAGGAGGAAGAGCACTTCCCGCTTTTGGCGGCAGCAACTCCACCATGACGTGTCATTTCACCCTCTGTTGTGCCGTTAGGGTTGAAAATAGCCCTGCTAAAATAAAACAGGCTGTGGTTTGGGCTTGGGTGGATTTCAGTGTGCACGAACCTGGATCAGCTCCAGAGCACGGTTCCACCATTGCTTGCACTGGTCGCAGCAGAGGAAGTGATTTTGGGATGGGGGAAGCAAAGAGGGGGGAGTAAGAGGGCAGGGGGGGGGTTACTGAGCTGAAGGGAAAAGGGAGTGGGATTTCTCAGCCCCGCTCAGTCGATGTGACTTCAGCCGTGTTGTACAGACCGCTTTCCTGCCGCAGCAGTGAGCACTCAGCCTCACCCCGCTGTAGCCGGGGCCGTACGCGGTTCCTCTCGGAAGCCGCAGGGTCTGGCCCGTCGGTGCCTCTCCCGCAGGAGCTGCTCTGCTCCGGCCCCGCCGGACGCTGCCCCGGAGCCGCTGCGCACCCCTGTGTGACGGCTCTCCCCGGCCGCTGCCCACCCCTGTGTGACGGCTCTCCCCGGCCGCTGCCCACCCCTGTGTGACGGCTCTCCCCGGCCGCTGCCCTGGCAGAGCCGACGGAGGCGCTGATGTGAGACGGGCTGCGAACCCAGCGTGCGACTTCCTCTGGAAAGAGAGGTGGTCACCTCCTCCTCCACCTCCAGTGACAACTGCCGTGACCTGAGCCAGGCCTCCTCGCTCGCACAGAAGGGGCCTGACCTTTAGGACCATTGGTAGCATCTCCTGCAGCCAGTTAAGCTGAGACTTTCTGGAGGTTGTGCTTTAGTCAGTTCTAAGCTGCAAGGCTTGAGAGGAAACAGTGACTGACGTATTAAACCTTATACCTTACAGAAGGTCAGACTTAGGCCTTCAACTGTGACGTGGGAGCAAGTTCAGTTTCCATTTCACTGCTAGTTGCCATAATTAAATATCCCCAAAATGTTTTTATCACAACCCTTATTGAAATTCAGGCTTTGATGCAACTGAACTTTGAAGAAATTTTGCCCTGCTTGTACTGTGGCTTATTTCACTATTAGAAGTAATTTTAATTTCTTATGGATGATTCCTGTTACTGCTCCCAGCCCACGGTCCTTTATACATCACTGCAATATCTAAACACAGTTAGCTTTGCCTCATGCCTGTAAGAGAGGGGAGTCCCTTTCACCCCATAGCCTGGGAAATGGAGGCACAGATCAGCTGCTTTCAAAGTCAGTTGGGTATGCCCCATCTGTAGTGTGGATGACCCATCCCTGGAATTGCTCAAGGGCAGGTTGGATGGGGGGCTTTGAGCAGCCTGGTCTAGTGAAAGGTGTCCCTGACCATGGCAGGAGACTTGGAACAGGACAATCTTTAAGGTCCCTTTCAATCCAAACCATTCTAAGATTCTGTGGTTAACTAGAGCCCTGGGTTTAGATCCTTTTTTGGCCATGGACAGTCTTCGTCACCTCACATGTGTGCCTTTGGTTTTTAATCTGGTCTTAAGTGACTACCTATGGTTTAAGGTACCAGACTCTCACTGAGTTAACCTAAGTACCTAGGATCCCAGACAGTTTTGAGTAGTTTATGTGTATTTTGGATAAAGCATCAGCTACCTTTTTGTGTTTTAGGGGAAAAAAATTGAGGTCAGAATGCAAAGTTTCTCAGGGAATTTGTGGCCTGAGCAGGAGAGAGGACCTGAGCTCCAACCATGTAACCTTTCCTTCCCACCCCAAGCCTGTCTGAGAGCATATGGTTGAAAAAATGGCTGATTAGGTACAGTGCAGACTTTATTCTTCTCTTCCTGCAAGCGTAAACTTCTTGGAGTTCATATATGTTTGGCAGGAAAGATATCTTATTTAGTATACCAAGTCTGTGTATGTAAAAAAAAATGTCAGGACCAGGATCGAATGTGTGAATCTGAGGAGAGAAATCCCATTTGTGCAGCACAGCAGGAGCTTGATTTTGGTTGTGATTTCTCCCCACTAGCTGGTCCAGACAATTACATGACATATCAAATCAATTAATCCCTCTGTGTAATACGTAAATTCATTTACAACCATCTCTTGGCAAAGAAGATATACACTGTGTGTCCTCTGTTAACTGTACTTCTTTTAAGAATGCAATTAGCAAGCTTTTAACTAGCTGGTTACCTTAACAGCCTCAGAGAAGGCTGTACCTGCTTTCCTTCTCCCAGACCATGCACCCCGCTCCTGGGAAGTGCTGAGCTCTTGGGTCAGCATGAAACAAGAAGGTAAGGTGAAAAAGAGTAAGGTCAACCTAGCTCCCCTTCCCCACAAACAGGCATCTTAAGTTATGAAGACAAAATCCCAGGGAAGGGAGGATGCCAAGAGAGAGGGGCAACACATGGAGGAAACGTGGAACACATCCTGGCAAATCCATTATGGACAAGTATTAGCGTTTCATCTGCAGCACATGGCAATGTATCACTGTTACAGCTGCTGAGGCTTTGAACCGTCTTGTGAAACTTGTTCGAAACCCTGGAGGAGGATTTAGCTCCTCAAGTTCCCCAACCTGTTTCAGCAGGGGTTCGTGGGCAGTCAGCAATTATTGGCAGGACAGGGCGATGACCTAATGCCTGTGCTGGAGTGAAGAAAAGAAGCTGAGGTTTGATTTAGGCCTCTTTTTAGGAACTATTAGCACTGTTTGCCTTTTTCCCTATAAAATACAAAGTAAAGGTGAAAACCAACACACACACCCCCACCCCCACACACCCACTCCCACATGCACACACAGACACAGACACACAGACACACAGACACACACACACGTGATTGACTTGTTTGGCTCTTAGTGCCTTATCCCAGGCACTTGCTTACTTAGCTGTAACACCTGAGGTGCCTTTGGGATTTCATGAACTGCAAAGACATGTCTTGTATTTTGTGGCCTCCTCAAAAATTCCTGTGCTAAGCAGGGGAAATGCAAAGCTAGAGAGTAGGTGGTGTTGGAAATGAACAAGCCAATGGGAAGGGGAGGTACAGGGTAAGAGGAAGAGGAAAGGGAAGGGGAAGGGAAGAGCTTTTGGATGCCATTCAAGATAAGATGGCTGGATAAGGGCCTCATGGGAGTATGCCAGGAGAGGGAGAGCAGAGCTAGTGACAGACAAGTAATGCTGTGACAGGAAGCCAGTGCTGTCTGTGAGCTTGGAGAAGGAAGTGTAAGAGGTGTAAGGTCTTGAGGCCAATGCTTTTTCCTTGTGAAAGAGAATTTCCCTTCCTTACTGGTACAACATCTCACACTTATCCACCCAGTCCACAGACTACAGACGGTGCCTGTGCAACTGAGTGATCTTTGCAGGGAGAATTATTGATGGCTTCATCTTTTATGTGCAAAGCAGGAGTGAGACGTCCTAAAGGTCAGGATCTGGCTGGCCATGTTGGGGTTTCACGTCTCCTGTGAACCCGAATGCTTCATGGTGAAATTAAATGGGAGCTCACAGGTGAGTTGCTGCCAGAGAGGGGAGAGAGGAAGCACCAGTGTCCTGCTCTGGGAGCCTGTGCCGTGAGATGGACATCACCACTTGCTGGAGATTCACAGTGTTGGATTACCTGGGGCTGGAGAGTGGCACAGACAGTGGATCCAGGATCGTTCTCCGCATTGTTTCTTCTGTGCCACTCACACCTTCTCTCATCCTTTTCCTCCCCAACCATAAAACTCAACCCTGTACCTTTGTGTGCCCCAACTTTATTTACTGCCACAACAGTACAAGTATGGGCAGCAAGTGAGATCCTTTGTGCCAGTGCCAGCACTAGCCCTGCTCCTCTGGGTCTCAGCTATTCAGCTGGTGACATCCCCCAGTTGTGCAGAGCAGGAGAGAGAGCAGATAAATCAGTCTCTGGTGAGCTGAGATTGACTTTGCATACTCCACCTCCTCATAGAAATATTGAAAAGAAAACATTTAATTTAAGAAAATGTCCACAATCTAAATAACAGCTGCTCTGGGCTAGTTTAATGTGTGTTGTAGCTGTGTGTTTATTTAACATGTGACCTTAGGTTACAGCATTCACTGCACATGGGTATTGCCACAACAACAGCAGAAGCACATGCCACATTTTCTGCCTTCTGAAATGTAAAGCCCAGTCTCACAGAAGCTAAGAAATGCCCTGGCTGATGGGAACCTCATCCTTCTGCACAGTGGTTTAAAAATGACACTTATACACAGGGCAGGCTCAGCAGCAAGACAACACTTTCCCCCCTTTCTCCAGTTTCCTGAGAGCACAGACAGATGCTTTTAGACCATGTTAGGGATGTCCCAGGAGTTGTGGAAGGGGTAGCAGTGTTGGGACTGAACAGAGGAGGTGGAGAGAGAAATGACTAAGCAATTATCAGTTGTAGGAGTTGGTTCCAGTATCAATCTATTATTGCACATTTGATCCTCTGCTGCAGATTTCTGTGTCATCATTCTGGTGCTGAGTGATTGTATCTTCACGCACTAAAAAAAGATGGTAAGAGGTTATGCTGACTCAATGTTTTTAAGGCCTGAGCAAAGTAAGAAGAAACTAAAGATGTTTACCTGCATCTGAATCATGTGGTGCTGTGGTTAACAACAGGTAGGGCTCTTCTCTTGTGGGGGATGCTTCATCATTTCAGACAGATAATTTGTGAGTTAATCCAACTTTCAGTCATAATGGTAGAAAATTGGTAGGTCTTTTTGGAGCCTGACCTTCATGAGCATCACTATCAGAGACCTCATTTGCAGTCATCATAGAAAAACATTCTCAGGTGCTAACACAGAATTTACTGTGCACAGCCATAGCAAAAAAAGGTTTGAGAAGCATTGATCTGTGCTGTATCCTCTCCTACTTTGTGACCTGGTCCAAGACATTATCAGCCATGGTCCTCCTTTGACTTCCTTGGAGGGGTCTCTTCCACAGGGTGCCAGATTTGAGACACAAAAGGACAAAGAACCAAAGCAGCTTCTGTACAAAGCACCAAGTAGACAAGCTCCAAACAGCTGAGATGGGTCTCCAGGCCCTGTGACATCTGGGGTGGCACAAGCATGGTGATGAGGGAGCAGTCATTATATAAGAGAGAATCAGATTAAAATATCAAAGCAGTTTGTAGAACAATAGAGTATGCTTTTTCACACAATTTGTCTTGCACATTGTGGTGAATGAAAAATCCACTTTAAATATGGAGATAGTATCTTTGGTTCAGGAAGTCTCTGGTATTTCTGGGGAAGTGTCACTACAGGCTTTCCTGTCATTTAAATCTTCCCTAGGCATCTGTCACGGGCTGCTGCCAAAGACAGGACGCCTGCCTTCAATGACCAGACAGGCTGGCTGCCCTGGGAACAGCCTGTCCCTGGCACGGGTACAACACCCCACTGCAAAAATCACCATCTTCCCATAGCTCATTTGCAGTTCCCTGCTTGGGAGAAGTTTTCAGTGCAGAATTTTGCTTAGTGGTGGCAAGGAAGCTCATCCCTCACTGAAATCTTCATGCCATTGCAGTGGGATGTTTGGGGGTTGGGAAAATCTTGCCGGACGACAGTGTGGGCTATTTCTGCATGACCTGGTCCTGAGTAGGTGGAAGCCAACTAGCCTGACCTCTCATGTGTGAATGGAGTGATGTTTTGCTAATGTGTCAATTTTCATATGTTCACATAGCCTGGTAGTCTTCAGACAATGGAAGAGAAAGGCCCTGCCTGTTTTGTCAAGGGCTGCGTAAGAGTCTCCAGGGCAGTGTTTGGAGATTTGCTAGATTTTCTTCCTTTTACAAGAAAACAAAGTGCAACCAGGAAAGACTCAGTCACTTTGGAAACTCTGTGCCCTATGGTATAAACCCAAACTTTCCTACACCATCACAGGTTTGGATTCAGAGGGGACAGTTTGGTGCACACAAACACAAATTTGGCATCAGTATCATGACCCTCCTAAAGTGATCATTTCTCCTGGACTTCTCTGACATCTCTATTCTTCACAGGCTCTCAAGATTGAATTGACACCCCCAGCCTCCCTCAGCAATTCCTGGCATTTTGGGACTCCTAAAATATGGGCTTCTGAAGAGAAAACAAGCTGCTCCACTGACAACAGAATCTTCTGGTATTGCCCAAGGAGCAGCATTAAGGGAAGAGCCAGCACTGATGAACCATCACTGCTTTTAGACCAGCAAGTGCACAAGATCCTGCCACTCACAAAACCACAGTGATGTCAGTAGAGCAGTGGGTATATCAGACAGGTGACGTGATAACCCATGAACCAAGGCAAAATTCTGCTGCAAATGACATCTGTTGACAGCTTTAACTGGCAGCCAAGCTGCATCTGAAGTAATTTCTAAAGTGAAAAGGGCTTTTTTTTATTATTTGACAAGACGAAATAAACTCTACCAGTGGAAAACCCGCTCTAAATGTCAAAGCATCTACAAGCACAAACACCTAAAAGACAAAATGTGATCCTCTTTTTCCAGTACACTTGGCCATCAAGCTGACCAGCATCAGTTTATTGGCATTCAACATTCCCAGATACCTGAGCTGGTTTTGAATGCCTGTGGATGTCTGTTTGATTTCCTAGTGAACAGCAGCCAAGCCAGAGAAACTCTGTTGAGTATGAACTGTTCCTTTCTCCTGCTCCTCATTTTTGGCTGGCCAAGTTGCTCCTGACCAAAGGTGCAGACCACAACAAAAGAAGGACATGGACCTTTTAAAGCAGGTCCAGAGGAGGCCATAAAAACACTTGGAGGGCTGGAGCACTTCTCCTCTGAAGACAGGCTGAGAGAGTTGGAGTGGTTCAGCCTGGAGAAGAGAAGGCTTCAGGGGAGGCCTTGTGTTGCCTTCCAGGACCTAAAGGGGCTACAAGGAGGCTGGGGAGGTACTTTTCACAAGGGGCCTGTAGTAAAGTATAGGACAAGAGGGAATTGGAACTAGATGAACTTTAGGGTCCCTTCCACCCCAAACCATTCTATGATTCTGTGATTTACATGAATTGCACTGTGCCAGCCCTCCTGTACATCAAGCATGTCAGCATGTCCAGCTCATGTGAGTCACCCCTGTCACAGCTGCAAACTCAGGGTGTCCATGGCTCCTGATGGGGAAATCGGGCTGCTGGCTGCAGAGGTGACATTGCTAGAAGGGTGCTAGCCTGGTTTCAGTGTCCTGGTTTTATTTGCTCGCCCAATGGTTCCACCCTGCACTCCACCCATGGTTAGCACGGTGTTAATTACTGGGCATCCCAGTGGGGATTGCATTAGGCTGAATGATTTACAGATTAGAGCAGTGTGGGTCACTCTGCCAGGGCAGGTGAGCCGTGGTTAGTAGGACGCTGTGACACACTGCCCCAAGCAGTATCCAACAGGACTTGGCATGGCTGTGGATAGTGAGCTGTGCCAGGGCACAGCCAGGGCACGGCCAGAGAGCCTGGCTGAGAGCCAGGCGTGTGTGCCCCTTGCACGGGCTGCAGCGAACAACTCCCTGGGATGTGCTTGCCAAAACAAGCCTCAAGGGCACGGCTTTCGTAGTAGCTTTTAGACAAAACTGATCTCCCCTTGCCAAGACAGCCTAATTACGTAACAGTGATGTTTTTGTGACTAAACTCTGGGACAGGGGTTCACGTCATGTAGGTGCAGTACCAGCCCTGCCACTGCTTTCTGTGAGACCTTGGGCAAACCCCATGTCCTCTCCATGCATCAGTCTCCACACGGGTCTGGCTATGAGGGGGTCTGGAGGCTAGGGAAGCTTTGGGGTTGCCCAAGGACAAGGTGCCCCATGAATACTCAGAGGGGTAGCTAGTGAGTGGTCCTTATCTGTTTCTCTGTTTCTTGCTTTGTCTTCTTCAAAGTGCTGGATGTGGCTGCAGTCTTTGCAGCTGGGTGCAGCACTGCCCATCAATGTGAGCTGGGCATCCCTTTCTCAGGACTTGCTAGCCCACAGTGCTCCCTTATCCTGACAGGGGGATTGCTGAGAGAGTGGCTCTGGCTGCACAGCCCAGCCCAGCCCAGCCCAGCCCAGCCCAGAGCAACTGCAAAGCTCTTTCTGTTCTTTTGAAAGCTAACGGAAAAAATGATGATAAGCTAAATCTAGATCTGTGCAGCAATTATATGGGGTTCCAGACCTTGCACCTATAGCATAATACATAACAGAGCCAGATAACTGCCTCGCCTAATGATTGCTCTGGACAGAATACAAATCACATTATGCACGGTGAGCTGAAAGCCGTTTTTTAGCCAAAGCTGATGAGCTTGCAAAGGCTTTCCTTGCCCAGCTCTCTCTGACTGCAGGTTTGTCCTCTTCGCCTTGGAATCCTTCCTGTTATTTTTCTATCTTCCTGTTGCAGGATGCAACATTCATTACAATAATAGATCAGACTTTGAGTGGAAAAACTCTGCTTTATAGTTGTCTTCAAGATTTCCCAGTTTTGTTCCTGTTTACCAATCTGCAGCCCTGACCTCCCAACTCACCCTGTCAGGTACAACGCTGTAATAACATGGCAAAAACAAATGTAGTGGGCCTGTGTGCATACCCATAATTTGCAGGTAGGTGTTCTCACAGGATGCTTTGATGGGCAAAAGATGGAACAAGAAGACTGCATCCCATCCCTCAGTGCAGTCATAGTTAATACAAATTTAGAGGACTGTTTCCAAAAGCATCTCAAAATCAAAGTCCTGTTATTTAAAAGCAGACCTGAAGTCCTCAGTATTTAAGTCACATCTAAAACACAACGGTGGGCATCTAGTAATGAATTCTTCTTAGCTACTGTTAATCACCCAAACACAAGGTGTAAATTAGTTGTATAAATCCTCCTGTAGTTAAAGAAGAGAAGCACCTGTAAAAGGTCTGTTCTATTATCCTCTTAGCTGCCATCTTAAAATGGAATAAGTCATTCTCTGGAGATACCTTTGTTTAGGAGCTTAGACAACCAGGAAAGATGAAACTCCTAAGTGCCAGCCATGGGCAGAAGAGGAATCCCACCCTAATGGCACAGCTCCTCTGGGAACTCAACCCAAGCTTAAAATTACTGTATCAATCTCTTAATCTTAAAAAGTCCAGTGCTTTAGAAGCCCTGACTAGATGCCCTGCTCTGGTTCTCCACACCTAAATGTTTTCAAAATCTGTTCAGAGATGGTCCCAACAAGTGCTCCAGATGCTCTAGTGAGATATACGGGAGGAAGCTGGGAGGCAGAACAGCAGCAGTGGTAAAAATATGGAGAGGTTTTTATTGCCTGGATTTCTGTGGGGGTTTTGCTTGTTTGTTTCCTGTTACTGTTATGTTATCAGCATGGAAATACTGAATTATGTGACCAATGTAGCCAGTGAGACTAGCCACAACTATTATATAACGTCTGGTTGTAGCAAACATCTCAATAATTATTTCTTTGATTGCAGTGCAAACATATCCTGTGTACAATATGTGGGTTACTGGGTAGAGTTATGTCATGACTCAGGATGAGCCAATATTATAAGCAACTGTTAATGAAGGGTGCAATTTTCAGTAGTTTCTCTGTACTGACCTGTTTCTATTCCTACTGAATGTAGTGGCTGGGGAGGGAGGCCCTCAGGAAGGGAAATCTCAGATGATTTATGGAGGTTTGGCTCATGTCAGAAGGTAGGGGACAGGTATGAGAGGGGCTGTATCACAGCAGAGAATGAGCAGCATCTCAAGGACAGGAGAAGCGTTCCTGCACTGGCACAGAGGGTTTGCTCTCATGCTCCTGCTCTTCTGCATCTCACATTTCACCAGCCCAGGGTCTGCAGAGATATTGGTCAGAGCAAAACAAGTCCCTCACGGGTGGTTAGACAACAGCACAGCATCTCTCATCTCTGGCTCAGGAAACCCTTGGGCACGGAAGGGGAGAGCATGCTGGGGGAGCTCTGCCGCCTGTTCAACCCCACATTTTTCCCTTGGGCAGCTGCTATGGGCAACTGCTGGAGACAGGATACTGGGTTAGAAGGGTCTTTGGTCCCTCTCAGGGTGGTTGTTTTCATGATGTATTCTGTTAGATAGTCTAAGGTTCTTTCTGTATTAAAAATAAAATCCTCCAATTCTCATATTTCCTTATGGAAAAAAATAGTTATTTTGGTATCCTGCTTATATAACTGTAATAACTTTTGTTCTGCCCACCACCAAAAGACAAGCAAAAGGGTTTTGTGTTGTATAAGATATTAATGAAAGGGGTTTCCTTTGAACAGAGGATGTTTGGAACATTGCTAAAATCTCCGCTCAGGAGAGGTTCGGTCCCTTGATCTGGAGACAAGTGATCTTATACAGCCTTTCTGAGCCATTACAAACCCATATCCCTCTGATTTTAGTAACAACTTTTAAAGACTTTTCCTCTCACTGTACCTATTTTATGACATGAAAATAGCACCCAGATCTCAAAGGACAAGAATTAAGAGGCTTTATGACATCTTAAAGGGAGGGACATTAAATTGTGTTCCACCTTTCATTTGAAAAGGGAAAGCAGTACAGCAGCTTCCAGGAACCACAGCTCAGCCCCATTATGGAGAAGATGGCATGAGACAATTTAACCCATCTAAAAAGGAAAACTAGGGAAAGGTGACAGAAATGGAGAGGTAAAAAGTGAGTTGCCGACAGGTAGATAAAAACTATACAAAGTCACAAACAGATTCAGGAACAAAGCACTGGCCATCTGACAGCCTGTCCACCCTCCCTGCAAATATTACACATCAGGTGAAAGAATTATTCTCATGAATCACTGCCTTGTAAGAGATTTTAGAAAGCTCACAGCAGTGATGGAGTGATTGACTGGATTTTGAGCTTGCCTACTCAGTCCTGGGAAAGCCACGTTAGGAGAGGAAATTGGTACCTGAGCACCTGAAATGCCATGCAAACAGTGTGAAAGGTGGAGAGTACACTGCTTCTGGGTTGGGGTTTTTTTGAAGTCTAAGAGATTTTTTTCAAGAGTTCCTCTGCAACTAAGAAGCAGAAGTGGTGTGGATTTTCCTATTTTGAAGCCTTCCTCTCTGTAGTCTAATTTAGGATGTTATTAAGGGATTTTTTTTTAAGAGAGTACATCAAAAAGAACCCAACAACAAGTGATCTCTGTCTAATGTTGGAACAACCCCAGACAGTGCCACAGATAAAACAGGAACTTTCCATCTGTACAGTTTCACTGCTGTACATATTTATTTCTGGTAGGTAGCTGCCTGGTTTGCCAGTGTGGCTCACGTGCTGCTGGTGTGAACAGGAGTTGTCAAGGGCATGTGGGGCACATCTTTGTCCATCTGCTTCAATGTGTGAGCTGAGAGGAGCTTGTTCACTCCATTCTGCTGCACAGGGGTTGGCTCCAAGTTCGTGCTGTGCTGGGGCTGAGGGGAAGCCACTGGCTGCTGAATCAGTGCAGCTGCAAAACGTCCCCCTGAGGTGTCCATGTCCTTCATCAGCAGCCTCTTGGGTGGGAAGGATGGCTCCACGCTCAGCCCAAGGCTGGAGTAGGTGGTGGGAGGGCAGATTGCCTGGCTGAGCATGTTCTGCCAGAGGTAGGTGTTAGCCAGGGTTTACAGAAGGGCTAACTAGTGCTCTGTATTCTGAACCCCTGGGAATGCTGGAGTGCATAGCCCCAGCCTGGGAAGGAGGCTAGACCCATTTTACTTAGACATTACAAATTACCATTAGCTTTATCACTCCAAAATTCTTCACCATAGTATGCAAAGTTGACTTGGCAGTAGCCCAGAGTATTTTCCACATTCAATATGTAATTACTACACCTTCACTTTGGATTCTCCACTGCTGCATATATGATTCCTGTTCAGCATCTTAGGTTATAAATGCCTTGAGACAAAAATGGTCTTTTGGGTCTGTGTTTATCCAGGATCTGGCTTCCTGCCAGTCTGGTCAAATGCTGGAGTCCCTTAGTACCTCCACATCACAGAGAATGATTAATCATAACAATCCTCAGCCTCCTGCATGGCTGGGTGATGAGTCCTTCCCACACCTCTGCAGTACCAATGCACACAGGAGATCCACTGGTAGGGTGTGACTTTGCAGTGCCCCAGTTCAGTAAGTCCAGACATATTTCATGCATATTAAACATCAGGTATCATGTGCTGCTTTTGAGATGCAGTAAATATCTCCTGTGCTGTGCTCAAGCTTTCCACAAACAGTACCTTGCCAACTCAGAGTGGCTTGTGCTCTGAGCACCACTGACCCCTTAGTACAGCTGAGGAAACTGAGATGCAGGGTGGGGAGAAGACTATAACCAGAAAGCAAGACAGGGAAAAAATCCACTGTTCAGACCTTTATGCTCCATTCGTATCATGGTGTTCTAAGTCCTGGGAGCCTCTCAGATAAGGTTTTGCAAGCTGCCTTGAGCTGTGTCTAACATAGTTCTGACCTGCTTCTGCAAGCAGGCTGGAGAGCAGGATGTGTCCTCCTGGACGTGTCAGCATCCCTGACTCTCTTCAGCTGCACTGCCCCAGCTGATACCCCACTGGCAGAGGTGTCAATGGTGAGTGTGAGGAGGCGAGGAACCGGGGAGAAGGCTTGCTGTTGGAAAGGTGCCTTACACAGGGACCAACTTTCTTGGATGTGGGTGTTTTTTGGATGTGGGTGTTGCAGAGAAGCCAGGTCTGCTTTGTGCTGCTTGAGTCACAAGGCATCAGTGCTTGCAGGAATAAATGTGCCAGTAGCAGCATGAGTGTGTGGGAGAGAAAAAGTATTTGGGGTGGTGCCATCCACCTCCTGCTCTGGCCCGGTCCCGTCATCTCCCCCCAGTTCCTCCCAGCTGCAGCAAAGGCTGCTTGGCTGCTGCTGAGGGGCAGCAGCTGGATACTTTACCTCAGTACATTGCATATGTGCAAATTAGCAGCAGCACAAACAGGGAGTTGGCAGTAAATATGATTTATCTGCCACGACAGAGTCCCACTGAAAAGAAAGGGAGCCAAGTCATAGGGCTCAGTCCTTGAATTGGCTTCTGGCAACTCTTGCCAAGGGACTTAGTCTGGAGCATGCAGATTGGATTCATGGAGTCAGTAATACCAGGCTTAGTGCATGGTTATGATCCTCCCTTTTACCATTTCCTACACTTCCTGCTGGGATGTGCCTGGATGAAGACAAACAGCACCGACAACTCTAAGGACTCAGCTGGCTAAAGAGGGTTGTTGATGCACGAAATCTTTGGTCATCCTGTAGATCCTTAGAATGGCTTAATACATTCCTGAGTTTGTTGGTTTTTTTTTTTCGCACCATTTTACTTTGGTTCATCTACATTCACTTGTCTGTTACCAGGATCCAGGGGTTTCTGTAGCACAAGGAGCAGGGCCCACTGGAGGGAAGTCACCAGTCATTGTTACAGGATGTGGGTAGGAGCTGCAGTAACTCCCTGACCACCCCAGTGAGGAGCAGCTCCTACCTTTGAATAAGGATATGGGTGTTGCTGGGAAATCAAAGGTCATCTCCTGTTTTAGGAGGTGGAGGCTTAAATGGAGGAAGGAGAAGCTTACAGCCAACACCTGACTCTGCCTACATTTAATTATCTAATGTGTCAATGCACAAACACCAGCTCTGCTGACCTCAAACATGTAAAAATCCCGAGTCAACCCACTTCCCCATGTCCCTCAGTGTGGGTTTTCCATGCAAAGAAAGTACACTGGGGTTCTTGCTTCCTTTTTATGTTGAAGCCTTCAGGGGACATGGTTTGCATTTGTCTTTAATCAAAGCAGCTGCCTTGAGGTAACCTGTAGGACCACAGGAGCTGGGCTTGCAGAGCATCTCACAAGCCAGTCAGAAACTTGTCAGGTCCTGCCACATGGGTCACTGGGATGTTGTGGTTGAATACAGAGAAGCCTGCAGCAATAAGAAGACTGGGGGTAAAAGCACTGTGTACAAGTGGAGGTGTGATGAGAGGGTTGGGTAGGGGGTCCAGCACAGCTGAGTAACTCACTGGTAAAGCTGCAGCCCTTTCCACTTCATGGTCTGGACACCACTTCCCTGAGGAGGATGGATGAGATAATACACATGGCAGGAAGGCATCCAGATTTGGGGGTGTTGGGGTTTTTTCTTAGCCAGGATTCCTAGAACTTAGGAATGGCTGGTTCTTGTCAGAAACTTACCTCAGTTGATCCAAGGACTCCTTTGTAAATGACCAGCAGAAGTTTACTGTGATATGAAGCAATTCTCTATGGTGTAATCACCTTCACAGGAAGCACCTTAAATATTTAAATTGACTGTCTCCTGCTTTACAGGCACTCCAAACAGTCTTAGGTGGCAGGTTATAATATGTACAAGGCTCCACAGCCCAGAAGGCAGGGAGACTTGGGTTTGCTCAGGGGTGTTGTCATGGACGCTGAGGGTTTCCATCCATACTCTACTGTAGGGATTTCTCTTATGGGTTTTTTGTAAACATTATTTCTATTTCTACATCTCCTTTTGTAGGAACAGTGAAATTCCCTTTTTGCTCACACTAGTATTATCTGATGGGGCTCTGCTGCAGTTAACATTTGCTCTTTGGGACTTCAAATAGCGATTGCATTTCTTTATACCTAGACCCTCAAAATATCCATTTATATTAGCACTTCCAGGCTGATTTAACCATGTTTTATCTGCAAATTCCAGTCCAGTTCGAATTCTGCAGTGGATTCTAAGGCATATTGCTGGTGATTTCAGAGTGAGCCTTGAGCAGTTTGAATGGGCAGGAACATGTCAAGACACAGTCTTTGTGCTCAGTGCTTTTATAGCTCTGCTCTATGTTAACCTGCCTGCACTTGGGCCATGAGACTCTACTTCCCGAGCCCTTTTCTTGCTCATAATGCTGATGGATCAATAGGGCCATTGTACCCTTCCACCTTCTGCAGGTGCTTTATTTAATGCCCAGTTAAAATATTTTAGACAAAGCACAGCGTCTCAGCCCACTTGTACTGGTTGGGTAGGTGCTATGAATTAGTTGGCAGGTTTTAATCCAGTAAAGCCTAGTTAACACTGTCCTTGTGCCCTAAGCTGATTATGATAAATAGGCCTGCTGTGTCTTAGCAGACGCCTGAAATCAGATCAACCAAATGCAGTTAGACCGGCCAGGCAAGTTGTTTTTTTCTTCTCTTTCCTTTTTCTTTTTTTTCCCCCTTTTAGCTCCCCCAGCCAAGGTCTGCTAAGGATGCAGTGATGGCAATTGGCTGCCATCCACCCACTGAGGTCACGGAGATTAGAGAAGCTTCTGGAGGAATGCTGCGAGCTCACGTGAACCCTTGGCAGCTGTTGGCTCCCTCACTCTTCACCCATCCCAGCAGGGACTGTGCCTCCCTGGCCAGGAGGAGGCCGAGAACAGGGACATGAGGTGTGTGAAACTCAGAGGAGGTGGCTGCAGTGAACCCAGATTCATTCCTGCCCCGCCATCAGTGATAAGCCCTCTGTGTGAGACAGGGGACAGTGGGGTGCTTTGCCCTCCCTCTTCCCTGTTTGCAGGTGTAGAGAAGCCTCTGGCTTCCTAGAAAGCACCAAGGGTCACACTCTTGGGTTTCACCAGCAGCTCTGGACATGTCCGTGTGCCACTGCCCCCTGTGCAGGGGACAGGTCAGAACACAAAATTTGCCCCCATCAACAGGGAGAATCAGCAAGGTTTGAAAGTCGAGAGTTCAAGGGGGACCTCTGAACCCAACAAGGATCTTTCTGGTTTGGGGCATCCCATTCCCCCTGGCCTCTACAGCTCATCAGTGGGAGAGTTTTCTGCAGCTCCCCAGGGATGACCCAGGACACCCACGCCTACAGGGAAGGTTTCCTGTCCCGAGGGGGCTCCTGAGTGCATGTTCCAGCATTTCATGTCTGAATACAGGCTCTGTTGAGCAGTGCAGGAGAATAAAGCTCCCATTTAGGATATTGCTGCTGCCTAAGAGGCTTTAGGGATTGTTGAAACTCTTGTCTCTCAGGAAACAGTCTGGATTCATCTGTTTCCAATTAGAGTCATGCGGCTGTGTGGAGGCCTGGGGAGAGTGTTCGCAGCTCCCAACCTCGCTGCCCACCTTCAGGGCTGTGTGGGGGTGATGCAGGGGCACAGGAAGGAGGGAACCCCTGCCACAAGGAGAAGATGCCAAAGCCCACCAGCAGCCATGGAGCTATTGGGACAGGCATCAGTAAGCAATGGCATGAATTAGGGCTTCCCTTGCATGCATGGATGAGGACTAAAACATCCCACTTTTTAGATGTTTGCCTCAGAGGTATTAAAACAGCCTTGAACTAGGAGACAGGAATTCAGCTGGGCAGCAGGAGAAAGTAGACTATGTCCCTCCTGTGATGCCCTGTCTAGGGGGGGTCTGCCCCCACATGCTCTCTCCATCAGCACTCCAAAGGATGGAACCCTTGAGATGGTTTGGGCTTAAATGAGACCAGCTCCTGTCTGGGCTGTGGGCTGCTGGCAGTGCTGTGGTGAGAGGGCGGGATAACCTCTGCATGAAAGAGTGACAAGGGCTCACTGAGCAGGAGACGTGGAACAAATTCAGCCTGCTGTGAATCTCCAGGGAAAACTTCCTCCAAAGGGGTTGTAGCCCTGCTCTGGGTTGCTGCTCAGCACATTGCTGGCTGTGCCCCTGCTGAGGGTGAGGAGGGAGCCAGGTGGCTGCATGCTGCACACCTGGACAGGGGCTGCAGCACGTCTCTGAGAGCCAGAGCTCTGTGGAAAGCTGGTTATCTTCAGGTGGTGGGCAGGGAGAACCACTGCTCCCTGTCCCCCACACACTCTGTCCAGGCACTCTGCTATCACATGTGCACGGAGGGGGCAGCATGGGGTGCCCCTACAAGCCCCACACATGGCAGACCAGGGCTGCAGCTGTGGATTCGCATTGTTCCCGTGCAAAGCCAATGGTGGGGGTTGGTTTCTGGAGCTTTTCACTACCTGAGCCCTGCAGTGTTTGCACAGCACTGACCTCAGTCTGGGTTCAGCTCTCCCACAGTGCTTCTGAGTGCATTATGAGTTTGTAGACACAACTGCCTGGAAACCAGGTACTCTCAGGAGCTTGTTGACTTTGCTGTGTTGTTCATTTTGAATACCGAGTTTAAAAGGCAACCCGTGGCTTTGTGCTTATTTCCAGCTTCTGTTTACCTACCACATTCTTTCAGCTCTGAGAGCCTGTGTTTCATTCACCTTGACCTGCAAGTCTCCAGGTGACAGACTTGTCCCCTTCCAGACTGCTCCTCTCTCTGCCAAGGTAGCCCTTTCTCTGCAGCCATTCACTTGCCCTATCACATCTGCTTTCAGAGTCCATCTGCAGTTTCACTGCCCTGATTTAATTCTTTACACAATTGGGGCATGCAGAAGGCTAGACCACCCAGGAGATGGACATGCTGCTCTTACTGGTCCAAGTGCTGCCCTGGAGAGCTGTCAGTGCAATGCAAAGGGGCCCAGAATCTCATTTCTTCAGGCAGTTTTGTGAAGGAGAGCTCCTTGGAGGGAGAAACATGGCTTTTATGGTGTGTTACTCTGCTCTCTCCACTGTGTTTCACTGAGAAGGGGGGACTAGGGACAGATCCTACAGATCCGGAAAGGCACTGAGGTACCAAAGAGACATCAGGTGTGCTCTGAACTGTGCAGTGCCTGGCTGCTGGTCAGGTGGCAGCGTAGTTTTGGTGAGTTAGTAGTTTTGGTGAGTTAGGAAAAGGCATTTGGCTGAGCTCAAACACTCTGGGCAGTCTGGTCATGGGCCAGCAGAAGGTGGGGTCCCGTGGTAGATGTGTCATGCCAAGACACCAGGGCTGTGCCTCAACCAAGGCCCCAGTGCCTGAGGAACAGCCTCTCGCCATGTGGGGCTTCACAGGGCCTTGACTGGAAGAGCACTCAGAAAGCCCTGAAGGACAGCCTGGCCTAAAGCACTGTCACTTCTCACCCTTGTGTTTAGGTACATCCATGGAGGATCAGTGGGCAGGGGTTGGAACCAGCAGGAGGGAGTTGCACACACAACAGAAAAACACAAATCTCAGCAAAGCCTGGCACAGGAAATACTGAAAGAGAATATAAAGCTTATTTGGGTTTTGCATTCTTCAGTGGTGTGTTTCTCCATCTAATTAATTGCCCTAATGAGAGTGAGGCTCTTATCAGAGGGAGTTCACCTGGGAAGAGTGGGGTTGATTAACATACAAAAAGTGGTAATGAGAGTAAAGATTGCTGTTGACCACGAGGAAATTCAATCAGGCTGTGTCCTTTCTTCTTTGCTTCCATGTTGAGAGCTATTTGCTCCCTGCAGAGTCACTGGGGGCATTGCTGAAACGTGGGGAGGGAAGCAGCGTGCACAGCTCCTTCCCCTGCTGGTGGTGTTCACTGGGAATGCCGCATCTGCACCCGTGATGTGACTGCATCTCTTCTCACTGGAAAGAGGACTGAAGTCCTGGGAGCTGAGGGGTTGTCAGTCCCTATTAATAAACAGGTATGAGGAATGTTTCTAGGCCTGAACTGCAGCAGCAAAACTGGTGATGCACACGTTTGTTCTCTGTGTGAGTGTGTCCTGCATATGGCCGCAACCAGAGCCCAACCCTACAGACTGATTCCCAGCAAGAGCTGTGGTCCCCTAGGCAAGGAGGAGGAAGAACCATTTCTCCTCTGCCTTGAGAGATAGAAACCCAGGTATGAATGGTGAAAGACGATGAAAGCTCTTTCCTCTTTCTTACAGACTTTGGTTTTATTTAAAGAGCAATCAGGCTGTCTGACTATGATCTGTGTAGTGCCAAGCTGTGGGCTGAATGCTCCCAAACCTGCTGATGTTTGTCTGTGCTGCAGGTGTGCTGCACCTCAGTGGGTCAGGGGCAGAAAATGTAGGTGGTGTGTGGGTGTATAATGAAACCCCTGCACCCTTGTGCCACTGTCAGGTTGCATCATGTTTACAATCAGACAAACAAATCAAGGGGCTGGGGAGCCCAGCCACTGTGCCTGCTGACTAATCTCCCCTCCCCACGCCTCTGGCTGAGCCCTGCTATGGACTTTTGGCACACAGGAGCTCTATAGCTTGGTTTGCCAGGAGCTAAAAGGGGTTTGACTGGCAGGAGGAACCCCCAAGTTGGGGACTCTCCACCAAGCCTTTTTGCCCATGGTGTTTTGAGCAGAGTGTAGCAGCAGCAAGCGACTCTCTAGAGAGTGTGATGCTACAGAATAAAAGTGTGGGTGGCAGGGGCTGTTAGCATGCTGGCAGTAATTCCCAGCTCCGTGACAATGAGCCACTGATATCATCACACATGCTGGGCCAGATCCCGAATTCCTCCTTTTGCCTCAGTACCTGATGAAAGCAGTGGGAATTGCTATCCAAGATAATGATTGTAGGATCAGGTGGATGATGACACTCTGCTTTTCTTATCACTTTATCTCTGGCACTGCCTCTCTCTCTCCATGTCTCTTTCCACTAGCGATGTTTTCATTCTGTGCTCACAAAGTGTAAGGAGAGCCCACTGGAGAGCTCCAATATGCATATGATCCCTGGAAACTCCATGAACTTTTAGGGAAAATATTCTTCTGCTTTGTTTCCAGCAATTAAATTGCATCAGAAGATGCACAGAGCTGTGTAATGTCTTGCTGCTGTTGCTCTGGGCAAGCAGTTGCTGGGTGATGTATAGTGAGGAGCAGCTGAGGAAGTGGCTGGGCAGCAGCACGTGGGGAGGGGGTGCAGTAAGATGTCCTGGAGATCACCTTTGTTTGCAGACCCCCCTCATCAACAACTTTGAGATCCCACTCTTGACAGATGACATGGCTGAAGAAATCTAATCAGGCATGATAAATAGATTCAAATGTTTGTATGATTGCTGCTGTCTCTGCTCCCTTGCCTTGGTAGGACTTTCCATGGTGCTCTGGATCTCTGCAGGTTGAGCTTCTCTGGCTCTTTCCCAGAGCAAGGAAGGCAAAGTGAATTTGTATCTTTTGAGAATCTGAAAGAACCATGGGAAACATGAGTTGTATATGCTGTTCAAACTCCAGCATTCCTGCAAGCTGAAGCCTTGGGGAAAGTGAAACATGTCCCCTGCCCAGGAGGGCATGTCAGCCCTGCTGACAGGCACCCTGAATTAAAGTGGGAAGGGTTGGTGTTTGCTAAAAACACCAGACACAGCCTGGGAGCTCTGTTAGTAACACTCAGCACTAGATGAACAATGAAGCCCTTCTAAATTTGCTTGAATGAAATCAAAGGTAACAGAGATATCAGTCACGGCCTGCCTGAACTGGAATATGTGTTCTCACAGCTGTGGGCACTGGAGGACCCACAGGCTGCTCTGCTTGGGGATCTCTCCCCCTGTGTGGAGGCTATCCATGGAGGAGGGCAGAGCTGCAGAGGTGTCTTGGTGCAAGTGCAGTGGCACAAGTGTGGCAGCCAGACCTTTGGGTGGGTATTAGTCAAAGCAATGTTCCCCTTTATCTTGTCTGCTGGCTGAGGCTTAGTTGGAAGCACAAACACAACCCAGTTGGGTTTTGCTTGCTTCTAGTATGGCAGTAGGAGATTTCTCCTACTCGATAGAGGAGAACTTGCTGAAGGATTTTACATAGCACCCACTCAAATTCTTAGAAATGGGAAATTAATATAGATTCAGTTAATAGTGTGCACTAGTGATCTTTCTGCCCATGGACAGGCAAGAGGCTCATGTGCTCTCACATCCGAGTGCTCTTCACACCAGATGCAAAAGAAATGAAGAGAGCATGACCTCCCTGTAAGGACAAGGTAGTCCTTGGTTTGGGTGAAGGCAGAGCTGTACTTCAGAGACTATTTTGACAGCTGTTGGTCTCAAGTGGGCTGTAGCCACAACAGATATAAATAGTCAGCTTTATCCCCATTTTTCTGGTTTGCCTGAGGATCTGAGCTGCACACCTCATGTTTGGGCCCCTGGACTGCAGAGGGGCAGGTAGGGGACCACGGGGAATTGTGCTGATGGGGATCTGCCAAGAACCAACCCTCTGTCATTCAGACATGTTGAGGCTGGAAGAATTTTTCAAGTCTGTTGTGTCAGCTGTATGTCAGCCTCATCCTTTTAGGTGACAGTGGCCACAGTGGGGTGGAATCCTGACTTTGTGGAGTCTTTAGGGACCCCCATTCCCACTGTGAAGGCTGGGGAGGTCAGCTCCTTCCTAGAAGATAGTGGCTAGTGGCACTATTCCCGCAGCGCTGCTTGGTGCAGAGCCTGGCATCTGGAGCTGTGGGATCCCTGACTCCAGCTCCACACATGATCACACTTGGCAGCTCTGATCCCTCCTGTGTCTGCAGGATGGTGTCCTTTTCCTTATCTATTTCCTTTTTGTAAGTGCTTTGATCTCTGGGTGGATTCAGTGCCAAAGCCAGGTGTTTCCAGATACTTTTTTTTCTCTTGATGTTGCAAGTATCAGTTACTTTGATGACATGTTGCAAGTTTGCCTTAAAAATATTGATTTAGTTGAGGACTGGTGTTGCAAGCAGGCAGGAAGATGTCCTGGTCAGCTTTTAAACACTTATAGCTGTAAACCAGCAGCTTTCCCAGGAGAGCACACCCGCTCACCCATCCCAGGATGTGCTCTCCTGCCTCCTCCCTGCGCAGTGATACAGGGGTCAGGCTGAACTGTTACCAACACCTCATTTGTAGCTACACTACAGCCAGCTGCTAATAGGTTCCAACCAGTGTGTCTGAGCACGGGACAGCCAAGTGATCCCTGGGTCTGCACAGCACAAGCAGTTCATTGTTTTTAAGGTGTGACCAACTGATCCAGCAATTCCTGGTCCAAACCCTGTAAGTCCAACTTGACAAGAGCATTTTTTGTTTTGAAGACATCAGGATAGGGAAACTCCTCCACCTCCTTTGGTAGTTTGTTCCAGTGGTTAATAATTCTTTCTGCTAAAAATGTGAGTCTCATTTCTTACATGAACTTCCTTGGCTTTTACTTCCCATTGCTGCGTTTTGTGCTGGTCTCACCCAGTGTGAGCAGTGGAAGTAGGCCAGATGGCTGAGATCATCTCTAGTTCAAATTCTAGTAAACCTGCACAATTTTCTAGAGGACTGCAACTTATTTTCTTCAGGGAAGTGATGGAAAAAATATTCTGTAGCAGCTGGTGAGAAATAACCCTTCTGACTTTAAAGAATTGACTTCCACACTCTCTTCTCTCTCTGCCTCCAAATCTGTTCTCCAGTCTTTTTCTGCAGCTGATTAAGAGGGTATCCCCTTCTGGAAGAATAAACTGAAACAGAAAAATCTCTTTTCAGGAATAGGCACTCTGTGGCTAATCAAGCTGGGATTGCATTGTTACGAGGAACCTTTCAAAAAACAGGCCCACAGCAGTGCACAGCAAGAGCATCTTTTTTAGTTCTGCAGAATAAGCAGGCTGGCAGCTTTATGTAGATATGCAATCCAATTCTTGTGTTTGGGAGCTAAAGAAAAATGCCTCAATATGAATTAATTACAGTTGTTTTAATAAATCCTTTGCAATGCACATTTCAGCTAAAACAACCTTGCAATTAATCTTGCAGACAGAAGCCTGATGTAACCAAAATCTGATATAAAATCTATCTCTACTTCCATATCCTTTCTTGAACTCTAATTTAAAAAGAGAAGGAAGAAATTGAGGATCTGAAAGAGAGAATTTCTGTATCTGGATGTTTTTGCAGTGCAGTCCTACAAGCCAGAGCTATTAGCGTTCAACAGCAAGGAAATATCACCACAATTGTTGCCTGTTGACGGGCTTCATCTCCCACTGACCTCTGCTCAGTGGAGAATTGACGGGATGATATTTGATGTGACAGCACTGCTCCTGTAGTGTCTCCTAATCCCAAATGTCAGAGTCAAAACTCCTGTCAATAGCTCCTCTGTTTTTCTCTAACCTATCCAACTGACATGGGTGCCTGGGAGGACTGGGAATCATTTGTAGCCCAGTGTTTAATGAGTGTCCACCACCAGACAGGGTTTATTTGTGGCTGTGTGGCCACCTCCTTCTGCACTGAGCTCAGCATGTCACATCACCTCCTGCCTCCCCAGACAACATCTGCATGGCAGCCAATGTGACAGGCTTCTCTGTGCCTTCTCCTGGGGTGTCCAAAGTGATCCAATTTAGGCTGACAGCTACAATACACAAGAATAAATATGTATTGTGATGATCCTGTCAGTTGTGACTGGACTGGAGAAATGTCTTCTGCCTAAGTGCTGAATTTGCAGACAAGGAACTGAAGCTGAACAAATGGATAAAATTGCCTCTTGTGGAAAATGGTGGGTGCTAAATGGTCCTGAAGCCTGGCCCAAATTAAGTGCTTTGGGATTGGGTTTGGGGTGAGATTTTTTTCCTTTTTGTTTGTGGAAGGCTTTTTTCCGTGTCTGTGTGCTTGTGTCTAGGTACAGCAGCCTGGAGGATGTCAGGATCAACCTGTCCAAGACATCATCTGGTGTGGTGCAAAACTGCTTCATTTCTGGTTGGAGGAAGACATTTCTCACAACAGTTTCAAGACTCTCTGCAGGACAGATGCCTGACGAGCTCCCTGAGCTCCTCCTTCTCCAGGATGAATTAAGTCATCTGTGGCTGCATGTTCTTGCCTTACTTTAGACAATGCCACAATTTTTTCCTTGTCTTCTTAATTTCAACCTTTTTTGTCTTTTTTAACCAGAGGTGATGGAACAAAGGGTCCTTTCTACCCTCCACGAAAGCAGTCGAAGAGTCTTTCTCTGTCACTGACTGACATGTGCGATTTTACCTGGAAGAGATGGTTCTGTGTTTGGCTTTGGACATGGGTTTCCTCCTCCTCTGTGCAGGATTTGACTCTTCCCCATAATTCATATCTTGGTTATCTTGGTGCGTGAAAGGAGGCAGGAGTTTCTGTATTTTTGGAGTGCAGGAACCACTTGTAAAGAGCAACACACTGTGTTGCAGGCAGAGCACTGCCAGCAGCAAAAAGCTGGAGAATCATAGGTGGCTTTTCCAAACACCAGGCCCCACCTTTCCTCTTGTGCACTGCGTGGATATGCAATACAGGAGGCTTTAACTTAAATGCCAGTATGAGTATATTCATGTCTGAAGCATCTGAAGTGCGTCTCTTGTTGAATAAGTCCCCAACACCTCCCACTTCCACACTGTCCTAGAGCACTTCCTGCTGAAGGCAGGCAGCTCTAAGCCCTGATCACTTGTGCCTGCAGCTGACCAACCCACTGCACCAAAATCCAAAGTGTCTCAGACAGGGAGAGTGGTCTTTGGCTGCCTCTGGCCCCTTCCTGGTTTCCAGCTCTTTCACAGGGTAAATTGAGCCTTTGTCCTGCTCAACATCATGAGGCCGGGCTCCTGCTGGCAGGGACAATGCCCTCTTGTTAAGGAATAAGCCTGTAAGGAGGGGGCTGAGCTGTACGGCACCTTCCAGCACCAGCCTCTGATCTAAAAGATGCCAAGGTGAGTGTTAATGGAGGGAGGGATGCCTACCTGCTGCTTCTTCTGGGCACTGATTGCCCCCAGTATCCATCTGCCCCATCTCCCTCTTGCAGTTTTCTGTCCCCACAGCAGGAGCAGCAGAAGCAGATACATCTACCTCTCACCTGGTGGGGTTTTTTTTTAACCCCGGGAATTACCTTAAAATAGAGCCACCTACACCACACTGAGGTGAATGGCCAGCACAAAGCAGACACACAAATTCATCTCTCTGGGCTTAAAGCTGCAGCACGGAAAGGGCAAAGAAGGGCCAAAGTGTCAACTGGTCAGGTTGCGGCCTCTGAAAACGTCAGCATAACCTGTGTCAGAGAGAAATTCCACAGTCTTGTCCCAAACCTACAGTAGGTCTGCACTCAGCAGGGAGGACTCATCACGCCTCTGCTCACGGCCCCTGCAAGGAGCTCTGTACTGCTCCAGGACACCCTGAGGAGAGGGCTCGGGCCCACACTGGGAGAGGGGAGCAGATACTTAAACCTGCCTTTAGGAATGACATTGAGTTATTGCCAAAATATGCAAATCGCTCTTCTGTCCTCTCCCTGCTGCAGCGAGGGTGATTTTTCCCTTCTTTAATAGGGGAAAATCTCACATCAGGAGAAAATGCACAGGCAGTCTTGTCTCGCTAACCTTGTGATAAAGTCACCATGTGGGAAAACCATGCTGAGCTGAGATTCTCCAGGCCTGTCTCAGCCTGTTACTGCCCTTCTGTGGACCCTTTGCTGTCACACCGCCAGAAGGGAGCAGGCAGAGGTAAGCCCTAAGACGCTCCATTGTTTGCACATCTCTCTCTGCATTCCCTCTCTGCTTCTGGAGGTTTGTGCTCAGAGGTGTCACACTGTGTGTGCTTCTTGGTGGGACACCTACGTGGGCTGATGGAATTTCTGGCTAGCTAGAATGTACAGAGGGTGCTGCTCTGATCTATGTGGAATAGATGTGGAAAAGAGAGTCCCTGTCACCATAAATTCATAGCTCAACTCGGTGCTAGGCATGGCCCCAGGAGCAGACTTGCAATATCACAAATGTGTTTTATTCCTAGAAAAGCTTTAGTTGTTCCTTACGGGTAGGCACTTCCTGGGGTTGTTAGGATAAAAAAAGGAGCGGCAGCTTGAGCAGCCTGTTGTCTGTAGGCTCGAGTGGTACGACAGGAACACCACGTCTGCACAGTGAACAGTTTCTCTAAGACTGACCTCCCTTGGTGGAATGGTTTCTAAAGGAAAACCTGGGTTTGTGTATCTTTAAGCCCCTTGGGTTCAGGTGCCCAAGATTCAGTCCAAATATATATTTTTCCCCTTCCTGGTAGATAAAAGATGTGTTGTAAACAACTGAAACTGTCAGTGATTCAGCCAGTGGAAGATGTGTCAGATGTCCCTGTTCCCAAAGCAGCACTGCTGAGGTCTGGGTGGTGGCATGTCCCAGTGACCAGCCTTCCCAACTGGGAAACTGCCCCTCAATCCACACTCCTGATACAGCACTGCTTCCCAGAGCACTGTGTCTTAAGGGGCTCCTGAGAGATCCCAGGGGTGCAGGAAAGGAAACATTCATGTCTGTGCCATGCTCCTGGAGGAGGAGGTTGGTGGGAAGAGAGATGAGCAACTGCCATGGAGGCTCACTTTGCCACCCACTCTTAAACTGGACTTCCAGTATCATTGCAAGCAATGCTGGACAAATGTTCTGGCAAGTGACAAATTGTTTCCCAGCTCAGCCCCATTCTCTTCCCACCTTTTTTTCCCTGTGAGTCAACTTCTGCCTACGCAGATGCTTCCAGAGCAGCCCGAATGCCCTCTTCGTTGTGCTCTGATGGGATGGTGAGTTTGCACTGAGGCACATTTTCTTCTCCTGGATTTCTAGATTTTCCTGCATGTGGGCAGAGAGCAGCATGATGCTGAATGACTGAAGTCCCTGCTCACAGTTCATGAATAATAAACACTGCCAAAGCTTGCAGCCCCAAAGCCACGTTTCATGGGACCTCCAGCACACAATCAGGCAGCAAATGGCTCCAGTGGTATGAAATGTGATGCCTTTGTGCTGATCTTCAGCCAGAGATTACATTCCACACCCCTGAACTGGAGCAAGGGATGGTGATGGATGGTCCAGCCCCTCCAGCATGGAGCCCCTCTACTGGCTCTGCTGGGACCTTTCTGCTGATATCTTAGCAAAGCAAAGCTGAATCTGCTGGGTGCGGAAGGGATGGAGCAAGCAGCAGTTTATAGGTGGAGCATTTTTCTCATGCTCTGGCTGTTACTTTCTTCATCGGGATTGTAGGATAGGAGCCTCTGCTAGCTGTAGGCTATAAGGTAGCCCTAGAGATCCTTCACTCTGAGCAGTCTCTGTCAGAAGGCTCTGTCATTTCCCAGGAGAAACTTGGGAAGGGCTTGACTTTGAAGGTCTCTTTCTCTTTAATAAATAAGAGACTCTTAATAAACCTGGAAATCCCCCTTTTAAATTTGATACACTGGCTTCTTCCAGACTCCCAAGCCTTCAGGGAGGAAGTAATAGGAAGTGGGATTAAATGGGCTTGAAGCTGAGGGACCAGAGGACTGAGGACCCCAGCCCTGCTTGCTGGGGTGCAGTTTGCACACCAATGGGCAAGGCGGTTTTTGGCGCAAGGGTTCCTGTGCGAGAGGCCATTTGCCATAGCTGCAGAGGAAATCAGATGTGTCACCCCATAGGCTCTTTTCTGTCAGTAGGAAACTGTGGTGAAGGCTCATATTATATGCAGCAGCATTGTATTGGCAAGGGTTTCCAATACAAAGTTGACTTAAAAGAAACCAAGGTGCTGCAGAGGTACAACTGTGTGTTTGATAACACCAGTACAAATTATTACTCATATCCTGCTGGTCTCAGATCATGTTCTTCCTACAGCACAGAGGTGAGCAAAAGCATGGCAGGTATCATCCATTATTTTTAACTCTCTTGTTTTTAAATGAACAGCATTGCTGTTGGTATTTACTTCCATTTTTCCTTACCTTAAATATAGCTCTGTGTTTCAGGGGTTAGTGTATGATATCCTCTTACTCTGCCTGTGAAATACAGGAATGGAATGTACTCCTATTGCACAAAACACTTTGGTGCAAAGAAAACTACAATGAGCCCAAAGTGATGGGGGAGGTTTATTTTATAAAGATGCTCAAGTGGGCTATGCCATCGACAGGATACAAAGTCGAAGCCACATCCTGCCGGCTTGGCTAATCCATAAAAGAGCTTTCAGTGTTTTCCCTTGGAGTAACAGCTTTAAATTTTAATAAGCTGTAGTGTACTTTCACCGGATGTAATAAGCTGATACAAAGTTTAAATGGGGTTAAGTAAGTAGGAACCTAGGAGAAAGGAACATAAAAGACGTAAATTATTTCCTCTCTTTTACAAGTTTATTTCACTGGGTTTATTTAAGGAAAAAAAGTATTTCATTCAAATTATTTATTTTTTTGTTCTCTGGATGATTCAGTGTCAAGGGAGGGAGACAATACTTGAAGTAACCACGGAGCAACTGGAGCAGAGAGGACACTCAGTAAAAAGAAATAAATTTATCAAGTTATTGATTCAGGTTATTTTGCCATTTAATTTTAGGACAGTTACCAAGTCACAGGCATGTGTGCCTGAACGTGACCCACGTTATCCTGTAAAACAAGGATTTGTAGGAAGACTCCTTGAAAGGTCATCCAGCCCACCTGTAGCCCAAGGCATGATCGATTCTGTGGAAGTCTTTGTGGACAGAGCTTTGTTGAGCCTGTTCCTGGAGCCCTCAGCCATGGAGAACCGCAGGCTGCAGCCGCAGGGAGTGACCCCAGCGCCGGCCCTCTCTTCTGCCAAGCAGCTTCCCTGCTCCTCCAGCAGCTGTCCTGGCTTCCCTGTAAGCCCATTACCTGTGTTACTGCTGGGAAAGGGGAGCTCTGCTTTATCTGCTTCCCTTCCACATCTCCGGGTGGCCGCAGCCTTCCCCAGTCCACCGCCTCCAGCTGCTTCCCCTTTCCCCGCAGCTGCCTTCCAGACACCCAGAAACACCATCTAAGGTGATATCCAGAGGGCAGACCAAAGCCAAGATCTACTTTCTGCTTGTTTTCTGTTTGCAAAGGTGGGATAAAGAGCTTTCGGGGCATGGGATGTGCAATGCCATGCTTGTGCTGGAGTAAGTGAGGTGGTTTATAGTCTGCACCATGACCCACTGGTTGCCCTGCCCTGACTGCGTCATGCCTGGGGACCCCTGAAAACAAGCAGGGGCTGTGGGATGGGAATTCTTCTTGTTACTGGCAGTGCTATAGATAACAGAGGCGTATGGGGTTTTACTGAATGTGTTTGTTTGCTTATATCTGTGTAGCCTACTGAAATGGCTCCAAAACATTCTCAGCTAAAAGCATGAGCTGTTCCATTTTGGGCTCAAAAAGTCATTTCTGTACCCAGGAGCTGTACTCATTCTCGGTGGAGTGGGCATAGTAACACACACTGTGCAGTGGATTATACTTATGTGATTATAGCCTCTAGGCAACAACCTGGTGCTTAAGAAATGAATCAGTCAGAAAGACCAAGGCAGAGGGAATCAGATTCAGCAACGATAAGATTTGCTTCCAAAAGATCTGACTGAAGTATACAGCATTTCTTCAATATATGCTTGTCCTAATAGCCAATTAAACAGCATATGTAGGAATGTTTTGTCACTTGGTGTCTCACAACAGTCTAAAGAAGCAGTAACCACACACAAGGACTTGCAGTATGACAGGTTGGTTGGGTACAGAAAGGCAGAATAGCTGGGAGATGAGTGAAAGCCCAGCCAGGCTGGTGATGGCTGTGTTTGTGCAGAGAGATCTGCCAATGCAGAACAGGAGCAGGTTCCTGGGAAATACATCCAGGAAAAGGGAAGAGACAGGATGAGAAGGCAAGAAATGCATGCAGGGAAGCAGCGGCAGGAAGAGAAAAGAACAAATGAGAACTGGCAAGTTGATAAAAGAACAAAAGGGCTTTGTCTCACATTAAGGGCAGCTAACTACACAAATCATTTTCCCATGTAAGCAATTACTGCAGCTACCCCAGGGATAGTACGTGATTAAAAATGGGAAGACGGGGTCTTTACATTCACAACTGGGTCTGGCAAGTGCTCCACCAATATGGCTCATGATGCTCTGGGCCCTATCTGGCAAGCGGAGAAATTGAAACTTGATTGGGCAGATAGACGGATTCCCTGTTTTAAAAATTATCTTCCATCTCTATGCAGGGTTAAGCCACCAGCTAGCAGAACAGAAAGAACAGAGGCTTCTAAAAAGTGGCAGGAGGTTTGGTTCATTCCTCTTTCACTCCTGACTGTAGCTGTTGACAGCAGCTTACAGCAGTCAGTGCAGTCACAGTTACGAAGGCATGAGTCAGGTAAAAATCAAACTAAGAGTGAGATTCCTTTCAGCCTGATTTTCAGAAATGCTGAGTGCAGGCAACTCCTGTCTGTGTCTGATAGTGCTTTTCACCCTGTAGAATCCACTTCTGGCAACAGGTGTTCTGTTGAGACTGAGAGAAATTCGTAACGAGATGAATGATCATGATCTGATCTTAGATCCTAGATTTATCTCATGAGTGACCAAATTATGACACCAATGAGGTCTCAGCTTGACAATCTCCTATTGCTGCTGCTCAGCTGACCTTAGCCCTGGGTATAAATTTAAGTGTCTTGCAGCTCTCCATTTACTGGCACAAACTTATCTCACTGCTTGTCCTGTAAATGTTTTGACATCAGCCACTCCAAAATTAGAAACTGATGATATGGAAAACTTAATAACATTAAAGAAATGCCAACCCATCTTCTCTACTGCCTTGTGCCATGCTTTGTTCATCTGAGGAATTTCTTGCGTTTCACAACCAACAGGAGGATGTGGGTTCAGGATTGTGCCCCAGCAGGGATATGATGAAGCTCAAGCCCCAGACTAGGATTCCATGGCATTTAGGTTACTCTCTATAACACCTCCCTGACCTATCTCCTGTATGATCCTTGGTCTGCCTTCTCCTCAGTCTCCTTTCCAGGAACTCACTGGCTTTCTCTCGCCTTTGGTCTTGCTGAGGTTTGGTCTTAACTCTTTGGAGTTACAAGCACGTTTGTATCATCCAGCACAGGGAATCCTGTGTTTCAGCTGAGGCAAGTCAAGCCCTAGAAACTTGGCTGAGCCTGTCTCTTCTGTGTCCCAAGAAATGGTGTTCATTTATTCGTTTAAGCCCCCTTTTAAAGCTCCTTTTGAGTTTTATTCTCTCCAAAAGGCAGTTTGTTACTCTTGGGCAATACCTTCGGGATGCTGTTCCCTGGGGTGGAGGTCCAGCCGCGCCCCCCGGGAACTGGGGCACCCCTCCCCAGCTGCAGCGGGAAAGTTTCCCTTTGCAGCACTGAGAACAGGCAGAAACAAAGAGCCTGGAGGAGGTGGGGAGGGGAGAAGGGAAGAATGAGCTAGGTTAGGGGAAATACAGCCTGGAAGAAAAGGAAAGGACCAGCTGATCTGAAAGCCCCGATAAAAGCCCAAGACAAAGGCCGAAAGAGTCTGGGAGATTATCAGGGGGAAGCGGGAGGAGGAGCAGAGAGATGCAGCAGAACCTAAGTGGGAATGATGTAAAATGCTGCAGGGAGGAGGGGAGTTTCCTACCTAAATCAGAGAGTGGTTTAATTTACTCAACCACTTCAATTTACAGGAATCGAGGCCCTTTCTCTCTTCTGGTTGGGAGCACCCGACAAATGAAGGAGCTGCTTCAGCAGGAAAGAGTATCCATGTCCATCCCACAGCCCTGACAGCATCAGCCCCGATTGCTCATCTGTTTCCAAGTACAACTGAGACATTTTGCTGGTGGGCAGAGAAGTCAGGGACACTGCATCCAGCACCCTGCAGCAGAGGAAACATTAGTACTGCTGTTGTTAGCCTTGTTATTTTCTCCTAATAAAAAGGTGGTCATGACTCACTCCATTAAGAAACAAAAGCAGAGCTGTAATCTACTGAAAGGCAGTTGTTTGGATGCTCAGCATTAGGCGTGTAAAAGGAGGAAGGTCAGCTGCAGGTCAGGTCTGGTGATATACACCCTGCCACCAACACAGGCCAAACTTCAGGTACTCACCAGAGAATTGATTTTCTGGGCTGGGGTAGTTTGCCCCGGCTTCAGAGGTATCACTTCAAGCAGGAGTGTGGAGGGAAAAAAGCTCTCTTTCTCACCCCTCCACATTTCAGTTGGGTTTCCTGAGAGGAAATGATACTGTGATTGTGCTGGCCCCCTCCTTCCTCCTGGGAGGGAGGAGCACGCCAGCATCTGCCCACAGCCTCTCTTCCCCTCCCTATGCCCCACTGGGACCAGTTTGCCAGCTGAGCTGTTACTGGGGTCTGAGTCCCAAGGGAACCAGGCTGCTGCTCAGAGAGGAAGCAGTGGCCCCCGAAGCTGGGGGCTGAGAGGCAGGAAAGGCAGGTTGTGTTCAGGTGGTTGTGGAGGTTTCCTGTGTGAGTGGGACTAGCTCACAGCACCCCTGCCCATGCCAGATTTCCCATCTAGTCCACGTGAAGGTTTTTGGTACAGCTGTGGTGACCCAGTTCTGATAGGAACCGTGCTGGTGCGTGGGTCTCACCCAGCCATGTGGCTCTGACAATGTCCAGCTGCCTCCCAGGGTGGGTGCAGGGAAAGGGAAGGAGCCAGGCTGCCGTGATGGCAGTGGCCAGGTGAAGACAACACCCACGCTAAGATGCGCTGTGAACATCTGCCCCTACCCACAAGTTACTTCTATTTTTGTTCCATCTCATACCCTGGCTGACTCAGAGAAGGGGAGTGAGGGGGGGTCAGGTTAGAAGGAGCCAGATGGGAGGGCTGTAGGGGGATTGAAAGAGGAAGAGGAGGAGGAGTTGCTTCAAAACCAGTAGCTGCCATTCTTTCAATCAGCTTGAACATTTTCTTTGCACAGCCTCTTTCATGCTTCTCTGTTTCAGCTGCAGGCAATTTGAGGCAGGGATGGCACTTCCTGCCTGCTGTTGAGGTGAGCATTCTTTCAGGGCACCATCAGAATAAATGACACCCTGCTCTTAGATAGCTCCACTGTCATCTGCCCAGGCTGTAATGAGCTTGACTGAAGCTCATCCTTTTGCTTAACTTCTTCTAGGAATTTCCACTCCTCTTTCTGGTCTCTTTACAAAACTATCTACTAGGAAAGGGCAAGTGCCAAATTTCCTAATTCCTATGTGTCTTAGTGTCATGACTCCTGGACACAGGCACAGTCAGTGGTCTGTGGTGTAAGTCTTGCAAGTCCTTGAGACACAATCTTGCAGCCACAAGGGACATTAGACCTTCCCCTCAAATAGCCATACCAGCAATTTTTGTGTTACAGGTGGCCCTCTCATCCTTTTCCCCATTGCTTCAGAGCATTCATAATTTTGCAGAAATGGCACATCTTGCTTTGTTCCAGTCTGTTACTCCTTGTTTGCTCCTTAGCTGCCAGGCTGTAAACCTTGGGCCAGGTAACCGCATCCTCGGGGTTGTTCCCTAGGCAGTTCTCGCTGATTACTCGATTGCCAAAGCTGCCTTGATGCAAACCACGGCCTAAGCAGGGGACCCAACTCTTTCTGAGGGGATCTAGGAGCTAGAATCTGAGGGGATCTGGGCTCAGGCTTTGCTGGAGGTGAGGATACACAGCGTGGGGGAAATAAGGGGAACTGAAACTCCATTCGCAACCTGGTGCGAGAAGCCTGCCCCAGCGCTGCCCTCCCTTCCTCCCTTCCTTNCTGCCCTCCCTCCCTCCCTTCCTTCCTTCCTTCCTTCCTTCCTTCTCTTCCGCCCCCTCGGCACGCTTCCCTACTCTCCTGACAGTCTGGGGAGGAGGCGGGGGTGATGTCGGGATGAGCCTCAGCCGATGAGTGGAGAATTTTTGCAGCGTTTTTCAGCTTCCTCTGCCTCCGAGCCTGACCTACCGCCGCTAGGGAGGGAGGGTATCCCCGCCAGGGGGCGGTGCGCGGGGCGGGAGATGTCCATCTTTGGGAGGCGGGCGCGTCACTCCCCTTATATGGGCAGTGTCGTCACGGCCCGGCCTCCCATTCATATAAATACCCGGCGGCGGCGGCCGGGATTCCCTGCCCGGGCTCGGTACGGCCTCGCGGTGCCTCCGTCCCTCCCGTCCCGTTCCATCGCCGCCGGCTCCGCGCTAGCACCGGGCCCCCTCCTGCCGCTTTCGCCACTCCTGCCCCGGCTGCGGCGGGGCGCGACCCTCGGCCGGCATGAAAGTCACGTCCCTCGACTGCCGCCAGCTGCGGAAGCTGCTGCGGAAGGAGCCCTCCCGCTGCCTGGTGCTGGACTGCCGGCCCTACCTGTCCTACTCGGCCTCCTGCCTCCGCGGCTCGCTCAACGTCAACCTCAACTCGGTGGTGATGCGGCGGGCCCGCGGCGGGGCCGTGCCGCTCCACTTCGTGGTACCCGACGCGGCTGCCCGAGCCCGGCTGCTGCTGGGCGGCGAGGGGGCGGCGGGGGCCGCCCGCCTGGCGGCCGTCGTGGTGCTGGACCAGGGCACGGGCCACTGGCAGAAGCTGAAGAAGGACAGCACAGCCCAGATCGTCCTCAACGCCCTGCTCTCTAGCCTGCCGGAGGCCGGGGCCAGGGTCTGCTTCCTGAAAGGTGAGAAGGGTCGCGGGGACAGGAGGCACAGGGGCTGGGGGAGAGCGGCGCGATCGACCCTCAAAGCTCCCCTGGTTGGCGGCGGCCCGAGGCGCTCCCGTTCGCTCTCCTTCGCCCTGCAGTGAACCCGATTATTCGTGGAGGGCAGGGAGGTATCACCGGGATTTTGTTTCTTTTCCACCTACGGGAAATAAATCCCGGATAGACTCTGCAGGCTGAGCCGAAATGCCTTTCCGCTCACCCCCGCCACGCGTTTAAGAGGCTGAGGGAAAAGCAGAGAATATCAGTAAAGAAGAGCAAAAGTTGCAGATTGTCAGAGGGGGAGAGACATTGGCACTGCGTGGGAAACAAAATCAGCCTTGCGGGTATGAGGAGAGACGAGGCCACCTCTACTCGCTTTCTGCCCGGTGACACGGGGAGGCCCGTGCTGGGCACCCAAAGCTCTGGGACCGATGCCTTCCCCTCCACCCAGGGCGGAGAGGTTTCTCTCCATCCGCCACATCGACGCTGGCAGGGGAAACCTAGAGCCGAAACTCCGGGGCTGGTCGGGGGACAGAAATATCTCCTCCCCTCACGTGTATTACAGCCCTTCGATTGCGGTTCTTTGTTTTCCTTCAGTGTAACTCGGGCTAATAAAACGATAAATAGCATAGCGAGCATAGCAGCCCGTCCTTTCCCTGTCCTCCCGGCCCTGCCTCCCCGCCACTTCTCCTGGCAGCGCCTTTGTCTTTCTGCCCTCTCGGTGTTCTCAGCACAGCCCCCACCTGCTCTGGGAGCGGGGCTGTGCCCGGGCGGGGCCGCTCCGCACACGAGGCTGCCGCGGGGCTCCCGCAGCGGCACCACGCCGAGGAAGGAGTTTCTAAACATCCCCCTTGCCGTACCACGAGGCCATTAAACGGAGGGGAAAACCAGGCGATGTTTCTTGAATAAAGCCTGCCCCGTGTTCTCATGGGCCAGGGTTAATTCACTTTTAATAAGTCTTTTATCACTAGTTTTTGTCCGGATGTACCCAGTTTGTGCCTCCTGTAACGAACTACCCGCTGGGGCAGAGGCATCCTCAGCCCAGGTATTGCTCAGTACCGAGGCAGAGGGATGCTGCCCGGGCTATTTGCCACCTCCCTGGCTCTGTCCAGCCACTATCCGCCTTTCCTGGGGTCTGAGAGTCACCCAAAAGCCCAAATTCTGCTTCTGGAGGGCAGAGATACTGGCACTGTGCTAGTCAAATCCTTAGAGACCACACTAAACTAGAGATGAAGAAGTATCTCCAGGTCACAGTGGGAAGTCTGTGGCAAACCAGGGGCCGAATCAAGCTCTGCTGACTCTCAGACTGCTTGTTTGGCAACACTATCATCCATTCCTTCTCATGTACCAGCCCCACGCTTTGAAGTGTTGACTGTGGCTGTGGGCAGTTTGTCCGGGGTGAGGGGTTACTGTAAGCTCTACTTTGTACCTCTTGTGAGCTGTGAAGTGTCTTATCTTGCAAGCCTGTCGATTTGGGGCTCAAGACATTTCCTCTCAGTGTATGAGAAAGTTTCCTCCTTTTCCTGCTGCAGTTTCCTTTTGCTTTGCTGGAGGTGTTCCGGGTTGCAGGTTTGGCCCATGACTCAGTGGGAAGCACTGATGATTCACTGGGGCCACAGACCCCCAGGAAGCTGTTGTGGCCTCGGGGAAGATCCTTGGAACAGTGGGGATATAAATCACCCCGGAACACTGGGTTCTGATCAGGAGAAAGGGTCCTTCGGAGGCCTCCACTACCAATTTTGCAAATAATAGGTTGTAAAACCACCAGGAAAAAACCTCCTTGAGGTTTTCCCTTATATTCCTGTTCTCCCTAGGCATGGAGATATGGGAGGAGGTGCTGGCTACTTAAGTGCTAAGGGGGTCTTGTTGCAATAAGATATGAGGAGGTCACCCCCACCCCACCAGGTCATCAAGAACCTGGGGATCTGGTCCCAGGGAAAGCAGCTGGCACAGAGTCATTGCACACCAGGCCCTGTTTCCTCCCTTGCTTTCTGGCTTGCAGGGTCACATCTTTCATCTGTGTAGGTGCAGTTTCACTCTGGGTGAGCTCAGCGCCAGCACGGTGAGAGTGGTTGTGTGTCAGGGAAAAAGAAAGATAAAATAACGGATCCTCCCTTGGTGCTGATAAGGATTCTATTACTTATTGATTAAAACGGAAGTGCAGTTCAGCTCTCTGTGATGAGCAACGGAGTATTTGCAGAAATGACCTCAGGGAAGGGAGGTTGAGTGGGGAGGGGGAAGAGAGGAGCTTGCCGGAGGACGGGATGAGCAGATGACTCACTGTAAGAATGGCCTGCAAGTATCCTGATCCCCAAGGCTTGTAATTAAGCATTCACCAGCTGCATGTGTTAGCTGCCCCAAGAGACACGAGACGTGTGTCTGTTCGAACACACACACAGATTTGGCTCGGGCAGATTTCTGTGTTCATTCAAGAGTGTAAACAACAACACGGGGCATAAATGGGGATAATGGCTATTTGTATAAACTGGACGTATTTTTCCTATGTGATGGCATTGGCTGGGGTGTTGGGGGAAGGTAAGGTCAGCTGTGCAAAACAAGAGGATTTAAAAGTTCACCCCATGAAGGGTAGTTGCAGATCAGGGAACTCTGTAGAGCGTGTTTGTTGTTTTCTCACACTGTGAGTTGTTAGGGATATCATTTTTTCAACCCAGTTGTTGTGGATATCATTTTATCAAACACCTCCCACCACCACCATGGTCTCCACGGTCACTCGACTGCTTTGACCACTGCCTCATGCTGTGAGCTCTGGAACAAGCTGGCAGAATGTGGCTGGGGGTAGGAGGAAAGGTGCAGGTGCTGAGTGCCCTTTGACTGTAAAGTCACTCTCCTGCCCTCTGTCATGGAAAACAGACTTTCATCACATTCAGTGGGCTTTGGATCATGCTGGCCACTTGCAACACGAGGACTTCATGGCAGGAATGAGTAGGCGACAGCAGCACGTCATGAATTTGAGCACACATCTGCTCAAACATTGCAAACAGATGAGACACCGGCATTGCGGGGCTGAAATGTCAGAGGTGGCTGTACTGGGCAGCCCTGGCAGCAAGACTGGTGGGGGTCCTGCGGCTGCTCTGGTCTTCAGCACTTCGGTTACTTCAAAATCCTTCCTTTCACCAGGGCACCTGCACCCACACAGCTTATCAGGGTGAAACAGTTGCAGGTGAATGAATCACAACGGGAGGCTTTGCTTTCCAAGCCTTGTTTACTTGAGGGCCACACTCTGAAGGATTATTGAATGTAGCTGTTCATGAGCCATTCATTTCTGCTCTGAAAAAGCACAGGTGGCAGACATGTGGCACACCACTGATATTTCCAGGCTGCTACTGCTACCTGACTTATTCAGGTTCATTTTGGAGATTATGTGCTTCCATGCAGAATATTCCCAGCCTCGAAACAGGCAACAATTTAGCTGATGACAAACTTTGAGTAACAATGTAATAATAGGATTAATTCCTTTTCATTAGCAGTGCACTGAATGAAACAAACGCAGTACTTAACCGTGCAGAATAGCTCATATGGGGCTATTCAGTTGTCAAATGCTGTCACAGGATTTCATTAAGTTTTATAGCTGTTATTTAATAGATTGGTTTCAGTGGGACCATCTTCATTACTTTGCTGTCTTGTGCATTGTGGTGATTAGTGAGACAGATGCAAGCATCCCCCTCTTGTGTTTATGTCCATTTAAAAATGCAAATAAAATATTTTGTGTGTTGTCACAGTGTACGTATTAACGACAGGTTTAGGAAAGATGACTCCTGAGTACAGAAATCTCTGCCTCAAACGCTGGAATCAGTGCTCATGTATAAAACCTGGAGGGAGAGAGTTTAGTCCCCACCGTACAGGAGTTAATGTTTGCTAGACTCAACAGAATTACATTTGCTAACAGCTTTAGTCTGGATTCACTGGCTTTTGGCAAGTTAATAATTGTCAGTGGTATCAGAGGTTTTTCCTTGGGTGCCCAAAGCCTTTCAAGCAAACCCATTTTCCCAGAGGAGCACTATCCTTCACTAACTCTCCTGGAGCTCATTGCTGTGCACTGTTATCCCACTGCATTGCAAGTGCTGGAGCTTCATTTGTCCTTCACTAGAATTAAACCAGTCCTTGGGAGGGCAAATATTCATATCTTCTTTTTTTTGTTGCTTCCCTAGGGGGATATGAAACATTTAACTCCCAATATCCTGAGTGCTGCGTGGATGGAAAACTCATTTCCCCAGAGAGGACGGAGGCAGAGAGAAACCTTGCCAGCCACTGTGAGAAGCAGAGTGCCAACCACAAACCCGCTTACGACCAGGTGTGTGTCATGGCTGCAGTGGGTGACCCTCCCCTTGGGACTTCTCCCTGCTGCCACCAGGCTCTGTTGGAGGCTGGCAAGGTGTCAGTGGCCGTGGTGCTGCCGTGCTGCTGTGGTGCTGTCAATAAGTTGTCACAGTCCAGGCTGACAGCCTGTGTACTGCTGGTCAGCATCATCTCTGCCTGGCTTTAAAATTAGGCAACAGATGGAGGCAAAACACCATATCTAGCCCCAAATCTGTATTTATGAACTCTCTTATCACACACCCAGGCAGCATGAGGCATCAGCAGCTCACACGTCCACAGGAGACTGAAAATGGACAGGGGAGAGGCTGCCAAGCGTGTCATTTTTCCAGCAGACAAAGAAGCACAGTTTGCCCATGCCTCCTCTGATATCCTGGGAGGAATTTGAGGCTGGCAAGGGGGCCAGTGCCTCTGAGAAGGGGCGACGGCTCGAGAGCCATCACTGGACGGGGGAAGTGGGGTTTCCACAGGGGAAGTTGTCATGTGCCCACCCAGCCTGGGGATTATGTGTGCTCCGAGATGTCACCCTGTGGTCAGGACACTTCCGCCGGGGCGTGTGCTTCCTGCTGCTCAGGGGAGTCCCCTCGTGATGCCTCTCTGCTCTCCTGGGAGTACCTCCCACACCAGGTGTCCTCCTGTCACCTTGGCTGGCTGCCAACTGTCCCTGATGCATGGGAACCCACCATGTGGGCAGTTCAGGAAGTGGAAAGGCAGTTTCTTGCAGCTGGGGGGTGGCAGCAGCTCCTGTGCATCATGGAAAGTTACCTGCCAGCTCAGAAAGCTGTGTCAGACGGTGGCTTTTCTTTCGCCGTCTCGTCATCCAGCCTTTGCTTGTGCTGGGGAAGGAGGAACTGAGATGACGTCTCAGTGTGGGTGACACAGCAGGTGCTGTGCTCCAGAGGGGTGTGGGGTGAAGGGGGATGGGGAGCCTAGATCCAGTTTTTTGCTTTGTTTCAATTCTGGAGATGTGACCAGAGGGGCTAAACCCTGGCTGAGCTAAAGCAGCCTCTTCCTCTGTCCTCATCTTCCTCCCTGCTGGACTTGGCTCCCTGCCATGCCCCTATTTCGGTAAAGCCTCAGTGGGAATGGGCACCACATATGAAAGCACTTTGGGTGCGCTGCAAGGAGCAGCACTTTAAAGAAAGCCACAAACATCCTGCACACAAGTGGGTTGGGTCTGACTTTGTACCTTGCAGATATGGACAAGAAAATTAAAACATTTTTTCTGTGTGGGCTTTGTCATGGGACAGATTCATTGGCCAGTAGCACTGGGGTCCAAAGAAGCCAGAGAGGGAGGGAGCAGGCACCCACACAGGCTCCCTGGGTCACTGTTGGGTCTCAGGACTTTTGAAAAAAGAATTACATGTTTCTGCTCCTTCTCTTTCAGGGTGGTCCAGTTGAAATCCTGCCTTTTCTCTACCTTGGTAGTGCCTATCATGCTTCCAAGTGTGAGTTTCTCGCCAACCTGCACATCACAGCCCTGCTAAATGTCTCCAGGAAAAGCTCAGAGTTCTTCAAAGACAAGTATTGCTACAAGTGGATCCCGGTGGAGGACAGTCACACAGCAGACATCAGCTCTCACTTCCAGGAAGCCATAGACTTCATTGGTAGGTACAAATGAACAAATTTTCAGATCTTCATATATTTTAAACTCATTTAAAATGTAAAATCAATTAAAAATTCATTTGATTAATTTTAAAATAAAATACACATTGAAGTCTACTGAATTTTGTGAAGGAAAAAAACCCCAGTTCCTTGGACTTGCATGCCAGACTGAGTAACCACCAGGTGAAGAAGAGTCAGCTTATTGCCTTACTGTGCTGAGATATCCCAAAGGTGGGGTCTTAGAAATCCATTGTCCCCCTTATCACAGAGCTCTTTCCGTTCCTCCTTTTGATCATAGCGGTATCTCACCCTTTAATCAAATACCGCAATGCAAAAAAAAGAGGAGGCCTTTAGAAAACTTTGTCCCATTCCCTTTCAAATCTTCCTCCAGTTTGGCTGAGTGGGTGAGTGAACACGAGCTGTGCCAGGGAGCACAAGAGAGAGGATCTTCCCTGAGAAGCACAAGATGGTTTGGTGGGGTGGAGAAGCCTGAGCCTGGGTGGAGAGCATGTTGAAATCAGTGCTGTTGCTCTCTAGGAATATTCAAGAGAGAAAGAGAATAAAACACAGTTACAGACTCACTGGACTCAGCTGAATTTGAGTCCTTCAACAGTGCAGGCAGAATTACAAAAACCTGACATGAGGGTGCTCTCTAAGTCCTTCCCCTTCCCAATTAGGGACATCTCACACTTTTCAGGGAAATAATAATTTATGGCACCTTTTTGTCCTATCCTCAACCCCTTCTGATAGATGTCAAGTCACTTGGAAATTTCCCAGATTTTGAGGATGACTTTAATTTTCACTTTCTTTTAAAACTGGGTGTGTGGTGTAGATGCTGGGGATGACTCAAATCCATGACTTCCTTATTTTGTGCAGTAGCTAAATATAACTGGTCATGGTGGCACCAGTCCCCTGGCAGACAGTTGAAGGCAGGCAAATGATAACTTCCTCAGCTCTGTGTGTTTCCCTGAGCACTACACTCACAGTTATCCATAAATTGGAGCTTGAACATGTTGCTCAAGGCAATAGAGCAGAGAAAGGTCTATTTTTTGAACAGTGGTTTTTGTGTGGAAAGGGCTTATTTTAAGCACATTCTCTTTAATCTAGTAACAATCATTGCGTTGTGTGAGTAACCACAGTGGCTCCTGTTGTGTAAAATGGGTGCTTTGCATAAGCCTTTTATATCCTGACTTAAGTCCAAGCATCCTTTAACCAGGCTGTAATTAGCAACTGCCTACCAGTGCTTGTGTGCTTTGTGGTGAGGCCCCAGGGACTGAGCTCAGCCTCTCTGCCTAAGGGTACCCACCAAGGGCTCACCTCCTGGTACTGCTGTTTGCTGCCAACCGGCCAAGTAGGGAGTTAGGATTTTGAAGAAAAATCCTGTTTTTCTAGCAAAGATGATGAGAGACCCTGCAGTTTTTAAGTGACCAGGTAGTGGGAGGGCTGGCCAGGCTGAGCTTGAGACAACATTTTGAGCTGCAGGCAGAAAAATGCAGGTACAGCAAACACAAGCACTGCCTGTATCACAATGTTCTGCAGTGTCAGTTGTTCCAAAAGAGAAATAGGCACAGGGAAAGAGACAGGGATGGACTTTCCTAAAAAATGCAAAAAGAGCCAAATCAAGATCCACAGATCTGAAACCAAGTGTCACCTTCAGCTCAGGTCCATCACAGGCTGGGTTTTGTCCTCTTTGCCTTTTGATCTCCGTGTCACCCTTAGTACCCAACAGAAGAGCAAGCCTCTCCTTGCTGATAGACTGGCTGTGTCCTCCCCCAGCGCTGGGTGCATCACAGTGTCCCCTCCACCCAAACAACTACTGATGTCTGCAATGGCTTTTCCCCCAGATTACGTCAGGCGAACAGGCGGCAAGATCCTGGTGCACTGCGAGGCGGGGATCTCGCGCTCCCCCACCATCTGCATGGCCTATCTCATGAAGACAAAGAAGCTGCGCCTGGATGAAGCCTTCGATTACATCAAGCAGCGCCGCAGCCTGATCTCACCAAACTTCGGTTTCATGGGCCAGTTGCTACAATACGAGTCAGAGATCTTGTCTTCCACCCCCAGCCCCCCTGTTGCCTCATGCAAAAGAGAAGCTGCATCTTTCTTTGCAGAGGAACTGACTTTAGGCAAAAACTTTGAGGGCTCATGCTTTGCCTTTCCTACCTCAGTGCTGAGTTCTGTGCCCATCCATTCTCCTGTCCACCAGCTGAAGCTCAGCCCAATGACGGCATCTTCATCCTGCTGAACACCGTGGGGGGCCCAGAGCTGGTGTGGTCCTGATCCAAACTGTGATCCCCAACAAGAACATTTCATGAATGTGCAATAGAGAAACTTCATCCACTTACTCTGAGATGGAGTGGTTGTCATGGGTCATACTTCCCATATGCTGTGACTGTAAGATGCAAGTGGTCTAAGCATGGCAGGTTTTCTGAACTTTTATTGTCCTTTTTTAAAAAAAATACAAAGTGCTTTTTTAGGTTTTTAACCACACAATGTGCACCCACTACTGTATTTCCAGATTCCTGGGGAACAATGAGAAATCCATTTAGTATGTTCTCAGTTCCCATCTCCTTCCCATCTTATTTTTGAAAAGACCCTTATTTAAAGTTTCAAGCAATAAACAGCAACAGCAGGGAAGAAAGCAGAATGAAAAGCACTACCTTTGCAACCACAGAGGTGGTGGGAGTGAATATTTGTTCAAATCTTTCTCTGGCTTTCCTCCTCCCCTCTCCTGTGTCATGTTTCAGGGAGCAAAGGGCTGGAGTGGGGAGAGGGAGTGCCTTTCCCAGGACACTGTTGCACAACCAGGTGAAAATCCCCTCTCCTGCTCCAGCCTCTGAAGTGTCAGGTATTGTCCACAGTGTAACTGGATACCAACCCCGACCAGTGGGTCCATTCAGGTGTGGCATTTCCTGTACTTCTGTATTTGCCTTTGTACTGGATGTGCTTTTAAGTAAAGCAGGGACTTAACATCTATCAGCTACCCTGCTGAGCTATTATCCTCCCATCTGTTATTTAAGAACAGCCCTAGAATACTTGAATGTCTCCACAGTCCTCATCACATCCACTTCCCATCAGATAACGCTGTAAAACACTGTAACTGCTGGACTTCACACCAAAAAAACCTGACAAGCTTTCAGCTCCAAGACTTTTCCTCCATCCCTTCCCAAGTGTTCCCATTGCATATCGTGTGTGGTCAAGTGGTCTTTTTCAGTGTTATGCGACTTGCTTAGAGTGTGTGGTCACCTCTAGTCAGCCTTTGTCCAGAAAAAATGGTTTCTGTCTTGCTCACATTGGCTTTTGTGTCCACAGGGAATTCTGAATGAGTGTCTCTGTCTGTTGACATTTTTATTATTTTTTAATATGTAATATGTATGGGAAATGGCAATAATTTCCAGGAGATCTCGTGAATGTGAAAGAAAACCTGCAATGGTTTTTATGGAGTGTAAAAAATAATAAAGGAAAAAAATGCCAGGAAAACAAAGCTGTTTGTTGTACTTGGAGTGAGCTGTGAAAGTGCTTTGGGAGAGCTTGGTGGCAGGAGAGGTCACCTGAGAAAAACACCATGGTGTAAAAGTGGTGTAAAAAGGTAGAAGAGATGGGGAAGTATCACTGTGCTCTGTGATGAAAAGCCACCAAGGTGCATCACTACAGAGGGGAGGAGGTGAGGGGGAGGATTGTTTTAAACAGAATGACATGAGTCACGGTGGCGTCACTTCCCAGCAGCCGGGCAGGCACTTCTGTTTTGATTCATGCATGTTTTATATAAGATTTACCATCTTGCTGAAGATGAACATCTGAACTAGACATGGCCCCCACTTCCTTCCAACCCATAACAAGGGATGTTACACGCCTTGGTCCTTGGAGTGACGCTTGTGGGTGACACACGGCATCTCTGGGTGCTGGGAACCAAGGCATGTGGGTAACACTCATCTTTTCACTTATTTAAATGAAAAAAATACTAAATTAGAAGTACCAGCGTGTCTGATGCATTTCATATCCCTTCTCATCTTGAAGTTTCTAGGCTTTTTCTGGCTCTTCACCGCAGCACATTTATAATCTGCAATTCCAAACTATCAAGTTGAAAAATTTCTTGTAAATATCTGGGTTACACAGCATGTGTGCACATATGCATCCATTTGTAACTTCTTACCCCCAGGGAAGCAAATCTGATGGATGAGAAGGTCTTATTGGGGGTGTGCCTTGGATTTCTTCCCCAGTGTCAGAGGGATGTGTCAGCAGCCCTGCCTGGGCTCTGGGAAACCTGAACATAGGAACCAGCAGCCAGGGAGGTAAGGCAGATGATCTAGTAAGAGCAGATCAATTAATTTTATGAAAGACCTGACTGATCCCCTTGGGGAACTCTTGAAAATGTGGAAAAAGCTTTCCGCCTCTCAGCCCACACATGCAGAAAGGCTGTTGGGCTTAGTGAGAGTGGCTGTGTCCTGAATACTGAGACCTAACAACCTGGACAGAAACAGAGCAGCCAACAGTTCTCATTAAAACTACACTAAACCCTTCTGGGTGGACAACCAGCTTTGTTTCTTAAGGATGGGAAAGCTGAAACCCTCTGCAGAGCCAATGATGGAACATGGGAACCTGCAGAGCATGAGGCAGTGGGCTGAAGGGGTTAACAGAGGGACTGCTGACCTTGACAGATTTGACCAAGGCAGCTGGAAAAGATCACAGGTCAGGTGGAGGAGCCAGGTATTTAGCAGAGATGGAAGGCAGCTGCTCTGTGTTTGGAAGGCAGTTCTTATCCTGGGCTTTAAGCACAGTGTGCTGGTAGATAGTGTTAGCAGGGGGAGATGCTGGGCTGGGATTCAGCAGGGATAGAAGGCCACAGCCCTGTGGGAGCCTGAAGAGGACTTGTTGTCATGCCTGGACACAAGAGACTGAGGTTTATGCTCCTGCCCAGGGCAGGAGTCCCCTCTTCTTGTCTGGGCTCAATCCACCTCTCCTTCCAGCAGAAGGAAGTCCCAGCATCCAAGTCAGACTGGGAGGAATGCTGCCTCCCAGAGGGTTGTGTTCCCATGCTCATGCTGGTGCCTGCTCTGCTACTTCAGTGCTAGTGTGAGAACTCTGCCCCAAGCTCAGTCCCTTAGCCAGTTTGGCAGACCCCACCTCTCTGAGGGGACATCACAGCCATCTGACTGCAGGGCTCTGGGCTGAGAGTATGTGCCCTCCTCCCTTCTTGGCCATGCTGTTCCCATGGCAAAGAAGGAGCTGAGGATCTGAGCACTACTATATGAAGGTGAGTGTGTCAAATTGGGATGGCACCTACCTGGGAAAAGGCAATGTGTTTGAACTCACGGGTAGGGCAGGGCCCCTGGTTCTCTGCTTCCAGACAGCAGCACAAAATAGGTGCCTCCATCCTTAGGGAAAGAAACAGTTCCAACAGTGTTTCGTGGTTTGTGCACTGAGGAAATTCACCAGATTCAGTAGGATGGAAGATTTAGGAGGCTTTTATAGGCCCAGTGAGCTTGGGTTTGAGTGGCTCATTGCTAAGGATGGAGGTTCCGATCAGGCAGGTGTGTGGGGAATGTCAGAGCTGAAGGGTGAAGGCTGATACTACGGTGGGAGCTGAACTAGCTGGTTCAATGTGCCTGTGTCCATCTGCCAGCTAAGCTTCATAGAGGAATAGGGACCTCAAAAACAAAATTCTGATGGAAAGTAGAGATCCTTTTAGCTATAACAGCAAGGGGAAGGCTGTTATCAGGATGCTTTCAGACTTCAGAAGAGGCAAATGAGGGAAAGATGGCAGGAATGGTGTACTCTGACACAAAGCTTTGATTAGAGCTTATCCATTATGATACCAGAATCCAAAGAAGATGAGAGGAAATGTCAGAGAAAAAGGGATTTTGCAAGTTCTGTTGCTCACAGAAGTGCTAGTTCAGAGCTGTGCTGGGATGTGACATCTCTCCATTCACACTCCTGGTGGTGCACCCTTGCGTCCTGGACAGCTTGGTGCCACTCAGGACCTGTTTCAGATCCTGGGGTGGGACTGAACAGGGCTTGTGCCATGCAGATTTTGGTCCCTTGCTTTTAGGCTTGCAAGGAGCAGTCATGTTGCAAGCATGAGTGCATTTGCTCAGCCTCTGGCTCTGCTTTGCACATGCTGCCTTTCCTTTCTGTCTCCAAGAGAAACAAGCATTCAAGAAACTGCCACAAAAAATACATGTCTTTACATCATTGCGAATCAGATTATGAAGAATCTAGGGTGGAGTTGGATGAGTGGGTGTTGTCCTTAAGTGTCCCTAAGTGTCTTTTTAGTCCATACATTCGCTGGTGTGATTTGCAGTCTATTCTGCCTAAAGGATAGGCTTTCTCCAGCTTCTTCTTCTTCATGCCTAAAGAGCTTTCCAAAAGGTAGAAGTTGCATCCTTACCTGTAAAACCCAGGTAAAATTGACCTGCTCCATGGGAAGTTGGTACTAAGGTGCCCATCCCCAGTCCCTGAGCAACACAAGGTAGGCAGCTCTTCTTAGCTTCTTGCCTTCTGGTGGGAGCTTCTTTTTTTAGGAGACAAAGCATGAATGAAGAAGGTATTCTAGAGGCGTTGTCATTTGTATGCTAAAAACAACACTTGCCTTGCAGGGAAGTCAAAGGTCCAAATGTGCCTGTAACATGGAAAAAAAATGTGTGAGGCCCCAGGTATGGTGAATTTGACCCTCCATCTCCACTTTTCACAGCTTCACGTTAATTGGAGAGTAGACACACTGCCAGCTCACTCTCTGGGGAGAAAAAGGCAGGAACCAATTTGCAGAGCCACATAAATATGGAAGTAGGATTTTTTTTTACGTGGGAGGTGTTACCAGTACCACACATTACGGTTTCTTGGCTTTATCACATTGTAGGCTTTTACTGAGACATGAGTAAGTTTGCTAAATAAGGAGTATGAAAATAGCTTGTGAAATAGGTTGAGTCATCAGAGAAAATCAAATGGAGTTCTGACACTGGGGCTTCGGTTGTAAAGTCCTACTTTATTTTACCATTGCATTACAAACTTTGGGGTCATTTCAATCTTTTTATTTCAGCTTCAAAATTCAAAGTACTCTGACATCTAAGTAAGGCTTACCAAATCTGTTCATGTTTTCCATCAGCAGTGGTGATACATCCCTATGTGTCCTGCCTATGAACACTTGCAGGGAATGTAAAAGTTGCCGAGACAAATGGCTACTGCACTAATAGCTGAAAAGCTCAGCACTTCTTCCAGCCTTGTCTAGCTATTGAAGAGGATTTATGGCCCCTAGATATCCCTTTCATGTACTATCCTACCCCATCGCAGTCACTGGCTGTTATTTGTAGCTTCTGGGAATCCTAGCAGGACACCAAACAAACCCGTAAAGGCAGTAACTCAAGATCAGGAGTGACCATGGTAGGTAGAAAGGGGGAAAGAACCTTAAGGGGCTTCAGGGACAGCACTGCCTGAGGACTCCCTTATTTCTGTCAGGGATTGTTCTCATATCCCAAAATATGACCTGTGCTGGGGAGATCATGGGTGGAAAGCATCTCTAGGACACAAGCTTGCACAGGATCCATAGGACCCATAAGACATGCTGTGCATGAGGAGAAATGGCAAAGACCTTTAGTATAAATCCTGCCCCAGCCTCAGCCCATGCTTGCTGCAGTCATGACAAGGACTTCAGAACAGGCACCACGTAAAGGTTTCTGATCTGCTGGGACTGTTAGAGGCTTGGAAATGAAAGGCAAACTGATAAAGACCTCAATTCAAACTTCAAACCCCCTTGGCATAACCATTTTTCCAGATTTCGTTTTCTGAGCTAATCACGTTAGTAAAGTTATACATTTGAGTAAGTGTTAATTGGACCAGGTTTACGTCTCCCAAGTGAAATGACAATGTAGTTTTTATGGGCTCTCTTTTTTCTTTTCTTTGGGGGGGGGGGTGTCTGTGTGTGAATAGTAGTTTATTTCTGTCACAGTGATACTCCATTTCTGAGATTCCTTTATAAAGCAGACAGTGGGTGAGTCATCTCTCGTTATTAAATTGCCCATACATTGTGAGCTGCCTTCAGGCCCTGAACCAAAGCCTATTGCTTTGGTGGGGAGAAGGGCCCCCGAACACAATGGGATTCAGATCAGGCTCTGGGGCTCTGGATGAATCTTTCCATTAAATCTTTATTTTAAGGAACTATTTGTTCAAATTGGAACTAAAACTTGCTTCTACATTGAAATGGCATTTGAAGCCTACAGGACCCAACTGGAACAACGGATATATCCTCTCTGCTCTAATGCCTCCAATCACATTAAGCCAAGTTAACTGGAAAATCAATTGACACGAATTCCAGCATGACCATTAACTTCCATCCGGCTGGGCCCCGAGCGGCTGGCTAGGGTGAAGCAGATTCCTAACAGGGATGGAGCAGGACTGTGTTCATCTCCTAGATATGCTTTCAGCCTGAGGTCTCCCTAGCAATGCCCACATTGCCCCGAGTAATTACTGTGGCTAACAGAGAGCCCAGGGGTCAGGCAGTCTGGGATCAATTGTGGGCTCTGCCTGTGGATTTCCAGGGCAAGTGATGCAGCTGCTCCTGCTGGCACAGCCACAAAAGCATAAAGGAAGTGAGTGAGACCTGGACTGACCAAGCTGACCAGATGGGTCCCTTGAGTCTATAGGAAAGGACTATAGCAGCAAAACTGTGTTTTCCACAGGACAGCTCACTTCTGCAGAGGATATTTCTGCTCTGTTGGTAAAACAGAGCTTTGCTGATGTGGCTTTGCTCATGCAAGAAGCATTTTGGTGCTAGAGCGAACCTGAATTTCTCTCTAAATATTTCTCACAGGCCTATCTATATGTCTCTGCATCCTGTCTTGCATCAGGGATAATGGTATCAATCTCATTCTGAGAAAGGTTTAAAGCTTTCTTCATATGTTCGCAATGCACATTAGACCCATGACAAAGACTATCCTAAGCACAAAATCTTGTTACCATGTATTTATTGTACTGTGCTTGTGAGTCCATGTGTTCCTTATTAGAAGAGAGAGTTTGTTCTGGGGTTTTGGCTTGTTGGTTTTTTTTTTCCTTTTTCCCCCCAGGATATAATGTATTACTTAGTTAAAAACAAAACCAATTGTGGAGCATTTTCAGACAGCCACCACAGCCGCTCTGCCAGGCGATGGGAGCCCTGGGTGGGTGGCAGGAAATCTGTGTGCTACTGAGTGCTAAAGCATTGACATGGTTCAGTTTACTAAATCCAGCTGTGAAGAGCAGCTGGTTTTCTGGCAGTCAGCATGACAGACGCAGGCGGATATGCTCGAGAGAATTGATCACGGGCCACCAGTGGAGAGAAGGGGAGGGTAAGTTGTTCCCTGTGCTACTAAGTGTTAAAGTGGCTCCTGGCAATTCTGATTACTAAACCCAGCTGAGAGGAGTTTTCTGGACTTGTCTGTGACATCTGATGGGGACAGGCTTCAGCCATGAAGAAGGGGGAAGCAGAAGACTTCTGCACAGCCAGCTACTGCCATACTCAGTGCTGCGGCTTGTGGGATCCTGGGGAAAGGTTGTTGGGACACATGGGGAATGTCTGCAGATAGCAGGGGAGGCTGCCAAGAGGCTTCAGACAAGTGTTCCCATCTCGGTTTCTCATTTCCTTCTCCATCCTCCCTCTGTCGGGGAGCTGAGGGTGCAAGAAGAGGTAGCAGGCGCAGCAGGCCAGGGCTAGGAGAGATCGTGTAGAAAAAACAGCAAGACACATCTTTGGAGGGCTGGAAAAGATAATAAAGATGCCTGTTATCTGGACCGAATCGTGAAAAGTTGCACCGGTCAAGCCTGCCAGCTTGGGTGTGATAGGAGAAAGTCCTTCTGCCCCTGGGCTCCACCTGGGAAGAGCCTGAGAAATGCTGAGCGCTAATGGGGAGTGAGGCCCAAGATAGTCCCTGGGGCAGTGGTTTTAGTTTCCATGACAAAACTGGAAGTTATCTTTGCTTTCCTTTTATCTTCAAAGCACAGGGGGAAATTTCACACTTAGGGGAGGCCACCCGGTGTCAGGTGAAGTTGCTGCAGCTTGTTAAAGTCAGTCAGATGCCATAAGGTCAGCAACTCACCTGTCTTAGTGTGAAAATGCCTTGCAGAACGGAGTCTGCCTTTTCCTGGGACTGGTTTTGGTGCTCTGGTTAAAAAATTACATTTGTTTGTTGATCCCGAGTCTGTAGATGGATGGCTTAAAGAGGAAAAAAGCCCAGGCAGTGTGATTCTGATGTGGTTCTTCAGTTTAGATATGTATTACTTAGTTGAATGGATGTGGTCAGCCTAAATAACTATTTTTGTTCTAATCCAATTACAAATTTACTGCAGCCACCTCCTACCAGGGTGCTAATTAGGAACAGAGACAAGGGGAAAGGTTTTTTTCAGAATTTCAGGATGCTCTGTGAAAGTCAGATATCCAGTCTGGCATCTCTGTCAAATGTAATTTGTTTGTACTGGCGACAAAGACTGAAAAAACTGCCCCAAAATGAGGTGGCTTGGGTCACAGACCTACACCGGCTGTTTCTGCCCCTGCCCCACAGTCTGGCTCATCACACGTCCTGAGTGCAGACATTCAGAGATTTCTCTGCATCCATCCCCCAGTTTCTCCAAGGAGTCTCCATGGCCCTCAGTCAGTCTGTGTCCTGGCACTGCTGGGAACAGGTTGCAAAATATCCCTTTGGTCAATGATGTCATCAAGCCAGCAACACCTCCAGGGCCAAGACAGGCACTGTTGCTTCCCCTTGGTCCCTCACCCCCTCTTGTGTAACATCAAGAATCAGTCTTCCTGCAGACACACCTTCAGAGCAAGCAGCCAGTCCTGCAGATGGGGGATATGTATTAATGTCTGTGTGGCTCGCTTACCGCCAGGATTGCATTTACTGCTAGCTTGAACACGAGGAGATTCTTTGGAAGTAAACTTGACTGCTTTTAATTCACCTCCTGATTTCCTAGTCTTGCACTGCTGTCTCAGCTGGTGATCTTTCACCTGGAGCTTGGGATTAAACAGAATTTCAGATTTCTACCTTTGTTTATGATTTATTTTGATGAGAACCAGTTGATCCTGTCCTCCATGGGCTGTCCCTGAGCCCTGCTGATGGATGGGCTGGTGCTGGCCTCAGGAATGTCATACAGCCCCCTGAAAGAAGCCACCCCCTTGCCCTGATGCCTGTGAGCTGGTGCTAACCCAGGCTCTCTTCAGGGGAGCCCGTAGTGAAGCCAAGGGGTGCTGTGGGCTGCCACCCTCACTGCTAGGGCAGATACTGGGTACAACAGATCTGTGGGATCCAGGGTCACTGATTTGCTTCTCCTTCATCCAAAACAGCTCTGGGATTGCATGTATGGGTGCCCTCCAACACTGCTGACCCCTTAAACATCCCGCTGCCTGTCCCTTCCCTGCTCCAGAGTTCAAAATAGAAAAAACTGAGAGCAATGCTTTCTTTCACAAAATTTCCAAATGCAACAAAGCTTTTGGCTGCATCGCAGCAAAGGAAAGCATCGCTGGTTTCCCTCCTCGGGCAGGATGTGATCCTGATCGCTCCGCGGCCGGAGCCGGCCTGGCCCACGCCACCTGCCGGCAGCGCTCCCGGCACTGCCCCGGGTGCGGCTCTCGCTCCGTGTGTGCACAATGCTTTCATTTATGAAATTGGTGAAGCGAGGGAAATTCATTCAACCACAACCACATTTTATTCACAGAGAGGCTCGTCTGAAAGATGATGAGCAAAACAACTGTTTCCCTTAGTAAGCCTGCAGCAGATTCATTCATAATAACATACTCTCTTTTCAAAGACGAACCTTTCTTTGTTCTTCATTTTATGCCTATGTTTTACCCTGCCACTCTCTCCTTGACAAACATGTTAGCTTTCTTAAAATGTTGTTGGATTAAAGGGTTTATGGATGAATACTTAACAGTCAACAATAATTATTTAACTTTACACATTCAAAGGATCATAGTGATCAAGAGAAACTTTTTTTAAAATTTTTAGAAAGAGACTGTCTGACTGTTTTGAGTTGTTTAAAGTGACTAGAAACTGAGTGAGAAAAAGAAAAGCAAAAAAAAAACCCTGGTGTTTTTCATGTATATTTTTCATATAGATGCCTCCCAGCCAATTCCCCTGTACAGTGCACCACCCTGGCATCCCTTGGGGCACACTGTGGTAGGGGCAGGGAGCAGGAGACAAAAAAGAGCAAGAAAAGGGTCTGTAGATGGTGGGAACAGGTACCCACCACGGAACAGAGATATCCCTGGCTAACGCTGTGCAGCTGGCATCTGAACCTGTAATTACATCCACCCTTTATCAAACTGAGATTTTTTTAAGGCTCTTGCAGGCTTAGGGCTCCCTCTTCCAAGTTTTGTGGCAGGCAGTTGCTCACTGTCAAAATTACAGACATTTCTGAAGGTTCTGGTGAGGGGTCAGACTGTGCATTGCAAGGCACAGGTGACTACAGAGTTTGGGAGCAACAGAGCTCAGTAACTTTGTTCAAGACAAAAAGAAATTGTTGGAAAGGAAATTCCTGTGTGGTTGGCTTGCATTTTTTTTCAGCATAAGTGCTCCTTGTCCCTCAAAAGCCTGGTGGGTTGACTGCTTTGAGATAGATGCATGTGCCAGGGTCTGTCAAGAAGGCACTGGTTTCTCTCATTTTGTCTGCTAGAATCTCCAGTGAATTTAAAGGTTAGAGAAAGATGCATTACGTCCTTGTTGCCTTAGGATTCAGGCTTGGGTGGTTTAGGAGGAGAGGTACTCTTGGCTGTCAAACAGTTATCCTGTTTGACCTTGGGCAAGATACTTTCTCACTGCCTTTGTTTCCCAGCCTGGAAACAGAACATCAGAATATCTGTTTGTGAGTTCAGAGTGCCATTGGACACTGGTTTCTACCAGTGCAGGGTCTAATCCAAGTGTTAACCAAAATCCAACTTCCCCGGTTTGCTCCTGTGATCCTGCTGCAACACCAGCACTAAGAAGAACTGTCTCCAGAAGTTCTGCCTCCCCTAATGATTTCAAGCGATGCAGCACAAGGGATTGATGTCGAAGTGAACCTACTGATTTCTACAGTCATTTGAAGAAGGCAGTAAATACCTCACTTGATTGCAGCCATTCATGAATGAAAGCAGTCTATACACGTGTTGGTTCACAACTGAAAGTGGAAATAGAAGAGATTAATAACACTTAAAGTGCTTTGTCCCTCCCCACAATAGGTTTAACATTTTTTTTCTGAGAGAAATTCTACTATTTGAGAAGAGAGAAAAAATTCTACAGAACTGAAATCCCATCTATATGTTCCCATTAAGTTTCATGAAAGAAATGCTTGACGTATTTTTATGCTGATGAAGCCTAGATGAATTAAAGCAGTGTTCCCACTTCCTCCCTTCTGATGCTAATGTCTAATTCTAGCATATTTATACAAAAACACTGCTTATAAATCAGGACCATGGAAAAAATCTCTGCAGCACCTACCGAAGCAAGGTGAACTCCACTGATTATATGTTTGCAGGTTCTGAATATAGAGCGCTGTTTTATGAGCTGCCAGCTTTCTGCACTCCTACAGCCACAGCAGCTTGACAGAATAAAAATGACATGCATCACACTTGGGTTGGAAGCATATTTTCAGCATGTACTACAAAACCAGAAGAATAAAAAAAATGTAATGCCTACCCCACCACTCCACTCCCTCAAGTACAATCTCTAAAAGCTATGTGACAAAACCGGTGTGCAGGGGCCTTATTTGGGTATTTGAAACACTCTTTGAACCAGACAATCATTTGCCACTTAATCCTTAATGAATACAGTTGCTATTTTTGCAAGAATGTCACGCTGGTGAAAGTGCTTGATGATGGAATATCAGTGGGATATGGTTTTATTCTTATGAATAAATATAACCTGGTGTCTGTGCATATTTGTATGCACATGAGCCCTCTTCAAACTGCCGGAGTGAGCTGTATATCCAAAGTCCTCAAGAAAGAATGAATACCGGGGATAAAAGAGATCCCAGGTCCTGTTTGTGCCTGTTCATAAGAGAGTGATGCACTTCTTGGTACACCTCAACAACAGAAAACTGTCTGCAGCAGCAGATGTGCATTGTTTGGCTTGAGACAGGGTTTCCAAGAGGTGCAGTCAGGCACAACAATGTCAGTGCAGGAGACAAGAGAAAAGGCAAATTTTCCTCAGCTGATTTCTCTGAACCCCTTCCTTAGGGCATGAGGATTAATTCCTTCCTCTGGGAGTCCATGATTAAGTGAAAATAAGCTTCTGAACTACAAAGGAAATCTCTAAAATGTGACTCAAGGCATCCTGTACCTCTAAAAGCAGAAGACAAAGAGGAATGAACTTTAGAAGCTGCCAATTTAAGAACATTTCTATACCTATTACTGCCCTGAGAAACAGGGATGGTCCATCCATGACCACCTGGGTCTTTAGCAGGAGAAGACTGTTAGTGAGGAGATATCCTGGCTGTTTGTTGGGACAAAACCCTCATTGCTGTGTTTCAGCAGAGGTTGGACCGCACTGCCTGATGTGGAGTGCCAACAGTCTCAAATGCATATGCAAAACATATTTCTGTTTTCTCCCATCTGAGCGTTTCAGGTGGCTTTGAAAATTCCGAATTTATCTAGAATGCGTAAATCTGCGTAATCTAGGTTGTGTAAATGTGTACAATTTATTTACATGCAAATATTAACACAAAAATGGATGTAGATTATTCTTTTAACCAGGTACAAGATTGTTTAATTGCTTTGTAAGGAAAAGTGGGGAATCTGACTTTCATTTCTTTTCTTAAACTCTCTTCTCCCCCATGCCAGGAGTCTCCTTGGATGGGCCCTGAACTACTGGTATCTCTAACTCACTTCATCCCAGAAAAAGTGAAGAAGAGTAAATTTAGTGTCACAAACTAATCCCAAAAAGATGCTCTGAGACTCATTTGAGGATTTAAAATTCCCTGAAATCCTAAGATGAAAGGGATTTTGAAAATGCAAATAGAGAAAATATTTTTTCCCTCGGTCCCATTAAACTGAGCTATTTAAAAGCCAAATAAGGGAGGCAGGAAATTTTCATATTGAATTTGTTTGTGGAGCAACCATTAAATGCTTTAGTTTTTTAAGCCCTGTGTTTTCTGAAGAAACAATGGACCATTTCTTTATAGGTGCTGGTAAAATCTCTTACAATAGCCTCTTGAAGGGCTGTTAGTAAAACCATTTAATTACATGGCACTTAAGAATGTCTGGGTCGGGGGAGATTTTCCCATTAGGCAAGAAAAGTAATTCATCCATCTATTATTCTAGGAGAGGTAGAAACTAGACCTTTTTCTTTAAGTCTAATTTTTATTAGTCTTAAGAGGCTCAGTGGAGGAATTCTATTGCATGTCTAGAAGTGCTGGCTACAGCTGCAGTTTTGAAGGAGCACTGTCAAATTGAAAATTGCATTTTCTCTGAGACATCGCGCCCCAACTGTTGTCACAACACCTGAAATTACCGTAACTGGAAGAGATTAGGTGAAAATTAATGTTTCTCTTCCACCATTTTTGTGTTTGACAGCTCCTCCGGGGAGTTGAATAGTGGCTCTGTGAGGTAAAGGAGAGGGCACGGCCTCCAGCCAATCTGTTTTCCTGAGAATGTTTCGCAGCATCGCTGTTTGCCCAGCTCACCCTGGGCACCTATTTGGCTTCGCCCAGAGTTTTTCCCTGTGGATGCGGAGCTCGGCTCCCAGTCCTACACAGCCGGGTGGAGATTGAGAGAGCGAGTGCGCAAGGGGCGCGCCAGCCCTAACGCTGCTGATGCTTATTTTTTATTATAATTTTTCGTTTTAAAAGTTATTTTTAGATCCTCGAACAGAAGTCGGGACTTCAGGCCGAGCTTTTATTTCACCTCCCGCGCAAGCGGGCCCTCAGGGCGTCTCCGGCAGCGCCCCCTAGAGGCGTGCGCCGCCACTCGCCCCGCTCGCCTCAACTTGCCTTTGGCGCCCAATCCGCCCCTCGACGGGAGAAACCACTTCTCCCAACTCCCCGGGGGAACCCCGGTGGCCGGGAGGCGGAGTGTCCCGCCTTCCCCGCAACGCAGCGCCCTCCAAAAGACCACCGAGGCACTTTAGAAGATCTGAAAAAGGAAATTCCCGCTGTCCCACATGGTGTCTCTTCTTCGGCGGGACAGCAGCGCGTTCTCTGCTCCGCATCTCTCCCTCCAAGTGGCGCTGAATGGTTCGTGCCAGGACGGGACGGGGAGGGTCCGCCGCCATTTTGTTTGCGTGAGGGGTGAGCGGGGCCCTGTGCGGGAAGCGGGGGGCGGCTGAGGGGGCGGGAAGTGGTGGCGGAGACCCGCGGCCAAACCGAGCGCTCGGACCGGAAAGAGACGGCGAGGGCGGGCTGAACGACAGCGTGGGGGGCCTACCCCATTGTCGGCAAACATGTACATCAAGCAGGTGAGCCGGCGGGATTCGCGCCGCCCGCAGTGTGCGGTGCGGCCTGGGCCTGGGCGGGGGGGTTGGTCCAGCCCGTCCCGCCCCGGGCCCGGGGGCTCTGCACCTTCACATCTGCCCGGCCCGCAGCAGGAGGCACGGGGGCTTGCGGCGGGCTCGCGGCGCATTCGGAGGCCTTTGCTTCGATCTTTTCTGTCCCGGGGAGTGGGTCGAGCTCCAAGCTGGGGGAGGTGCCCCCGGCCCGGCCACGGGTCAGGTCCTACCGCCGGCTGGGCTGGCGGCGCTTTCTTTGCTTTACTGCTCCCCTTTCATTCATTGCAGGTGTGAAGTGGCGCTGGGGGCTGTCTTTCATGGACCCGAGACTTGTTCGCGGGGCCCCTTTGTACGCCAGCCCCGGTGTCCCGGCCGCGGAAGGCTCGTATCCAAACAAAGGGCTCTGCTCAGCTGTCAGAGGCATATTTCAGCTGTTCAAGTTGTGGTGTCTCTTCTTTGCTTTCGGGTGCTGTCTCAGGCCCCCGGACATGAACCATTTCACCTGTTATGCTTCACCTTTGCTAAAGGATCTATGGCTGGTGCTTTGTTAAAAAGATCCTGGTATAGACCTTTTTCAAACAGTTTTTGAGGTCATCATTATATTGCTTCTGCAGTATCCCTGCAGCCGCTTTAGCAGCAGATTTTTGTTACTGCTTTTGTGCTGCTGCGTATGTGTGTTCATACTAAGCCTACCAGGATTCTCATTTCCTGGTGGACTCAAAATTGACCTGTTTCTGACACCCTGCGGGTGTCTTTCTTAAAAAGAATACTTATTTAACTTTGAAAGTGCACATTCTACATAGATACCAGGTTTTCATTTAGTGTTTGGTTGACTGGGCAATGTTTCAAATGCGTTTTGATCGTGTTTTTGTAAATCACTCTTATCGTAGGTGGGCATGTTGCTTTAAAGACTTTGAATAAGAGTTTTTGTTCTCCAGATTTGAATTCTCAAAAGCAAACAGCAGTGGAGATACATAGAATAAGAAGTCCAAATTAACTCAGAACAGGGGAAACATTTCACTTTGAGGAAAATAAGGAAAATTGGGTGGTCAATAACCAGTACTGTTATAGGAGCTATAGAAGAAGGTGTACAATGTGTGAACATGAGAATAAAAAAAACGAGAATGAATTTGATTCCATCAGTATCCCTTATTTTGTTGCTTTCCAGAAGTTATTCCTGGAGTTTGAACATTAAAAATATTTCGGTCTTAATCTGAGTCTGTATAAGGCAATTAAGAAGTCATGAGGTTTCAGAATATGTAGGATGGATGAAGTAATAAACCATCTAGAGAAAAACTTTGGGAGAAGATGATGGTGTTCAGAGTCTGCCTGTTTCACACTCCTGCGCCCGAGTGTGTGGGTGCTAAAAGTTTGTGCTTCTATAGCAATAGTCAAGAAATAACAATTGGTTGGTTTTATCATTTTGTAGAGACTTTCAGGTTCTTCTGAGAATCAAGTAAATGAATTATTCCAATCCAGATGTTCTTAAAATATTAAGTGGAAAAAATGGAAAAGTAGTAGACACCAACTTTTTTGCCCATTCTTTTAATTTCTCCCCCTCCCCTTGAAATCTAGTGAGTTTGGAAGCAGCACTGTTTCAAAACGTTTGGGTTTTTTAAAATATTTTTTATTTAATATGTAAAATCAAAGTGAATAACATAGTTGCTGTGGCCTAGGGTGAGTGGCAAGACCTGAGTGAGATACTCTGTTCCTGCTTTTCCTTTGAAAGCTGCTGGCACTGGGCTTGCTGCAAAAGTCTCCATCTGGCAGATGAGGCAGACTGGATTTTTTAGGGAAGGCTGGATTTTTTAGGGGAGGTTGGGTGTTTGTATTCACAGTCTCTGGGTCTTCAGTCCATACATTGTCTTAAACCTGCTTTCTGTAGTTTGGGCCATTAAATTCTGAAATCCTTGATTGCTTCCAGTGTAGTTGATCTGAATACAGTGCAGGTGGTTAAAGAAAACTGTATCTGGCCTGAGGAGAGGGAGCACAGACAATTGCAGTTCAGAAAAGATTTAGGTAGGCAAAGTATTGAAGGAAGGTGTATTGGAACACTATTCCTTTTCCAAAATAGCTTCTGCTACGATCTGATGTTTGATGGTTAAGGATTAGTAATTTTCTCCCTACCTGTATTCTTAGCTTCAGATTCTAGTAATGAAATAATTTTGCAAAGAGAATTTGACAAGGAAGCCATAGTGCCTGGGAAGAGAAGGGCTCTCTTGAGTTCTGACTAAAAGTTAGTTAATACCTTAAAGTTTTATTTCATTTTGATTTTTATAAACTCCAAGGTTTGATTTGCTGTCTGACATGGCATTTGCATTCAATATTGGTGAGATGGTTTTAATCCATTAGCACAAACAGGTAATAAGAGGAGGTTTTCACGATAATATTTAATAGCAGGCTGTCACATAATGGGAGAAAGACTGAAGATCAAACTTGACTTTAATAAATAGGGGCATTTTCTTCTCCCAGTCTTTTGTCCAGTACTTTTTGTGGACAGGATTTTCCCCCCAACTGTGTAATGCTACCAGAATATTTCAGAATATGGATGCAGTTCTGAAGGTAGTTGTTTCTTGAGGTGCTGAGGTGTACACTTAATAGAGGCTTTTGTAGTGGTGAGGAAAGGCTTGCTTAAATGTTTATAGTACCCCTTCTGGGCTTTTTGCTGAAGTTTTGTATGTGCTTCTTGAATAAAAAGTATTATGCTAATTTTCTGGAATATGGGCTACTTTAATACTTTGAAAGTGTGAGAGAAGGAATGACATGTTCAGAGAAATTGAAAATGGTGATGGGACTATAGACCTTACAAACAAAAAATGTAAATAATTTCGTATCTTAAGCTTCAGCAGTAATAATATTGAGAAGTATCTTGCAAGATGTTTTTGTATCTTCTTAAAAAGTAATTTTTAGTGTATTGTAGCTGTCATAGTGAAACACTGCCACTGTTTTAACTGTATCCTGTTTTTCTTGGGGAAGAGCCAGGCAAAGAACACAGCTATTAAATGGTAACTGTAGCCCTGTTTCAAGTGTTCTTGCTGAAAGATCTGCAAATGTCAAACCTTCAGGTGGCTGCTGCTTTTCTGGTGTCGTACTGAGCAGAGCAAAGCTGCTGTGCTTTCAGTACAGCTTTGATGTATGAAACAGGTTGCTTGGTGCTGGAAGTTGGATCAGTTTTGTTGCTATGCAGAGCTGAAGTTTTAGGATGTTGTAACTCTGTACCTTGTATATTACTAGGTCTGACAAACCTCAAAATGCTGCTGAAATTATGTAATTGAAATTTGATGTGCTGCTTCCAGATGACTGTTTGCTGCATAGCTCCTGAAGTTACCTGTGCACATTTTTATTTGTCTTGTTAGGCTGTGAATTGGTAGAACCCAGACATGCTTGCTTTTTTATGTTTCCCTTTAGATTGCACAGTAAAATGAGACTATTGCATGTGAAATAGGCAGTCTAGTACAGTTTTTGCAGCCTGCAATTGCACTGCTTGGAGAATTTGCTAATAAAGTTCTCATGCTGTAAGTAGATTGCATTAGAAAAATTAAATATAAGTGCTTGTTATATTGAGTTTTCTTTCCTGTATATGATACTCTAAGCAAATACATATTTTTGGGTGGTTTGTTACAAAAAAAACTCTTGGAACTCTCTTGCTTGCTATGCTTTGGCCTGCACAAGTGCCAGCATCTCTTGCTAGGGGAGAAATCTGTCCCTGAATCGATTCTTAGGTGAGGGGCAAGTTCGATGTAAGTTTCTGTTCTTGAGCTGAAAGATGAGTGTGTGCAGGAAGGGCAGGCAAATTAAATTACGATTGATGTAAATAGTGTGTCAAACCATGTAGTAGAAAAACTGTTCAAGAACAGAGAGAACTTTGATAAAATAACTCCCTCTTCTCACCAGGTAATCATTCAGGGCTTTCGAAGCTACAGGGACCAAACCATTGTGGACCCATTCAGCTCCAAACACAATGTCATTGGTAAGTTCTGGTACTTGCCTTTTAGCACTAGTTAAAATTACACTTTTATTTCAGATTATATTCATGTTAGTCTCCTTTATAATTTTTAATACTTGGCTTACATGTGATGGTTGTATTTTCTGTTTTGGAAACTTCTGTACAGCTGTCTGTAATGTACCACAAGGCATGTTCCACTTCCAGCAAACAACTGTTAATGTTCAGTTTTACTGGGACAAGAGCTGAGTCTTCAGAAGCTGAGTGAGGTTCATAAACTCCTTCCTAGGTGCACATCTCTGTATCAGCCAGACCTCCTTTAAAGGTTGTCCTTGCAGGAACAGCAGCAGAGAATTTGTGTGGAATTCGGTTTTTTTTTTTGGTCTGTGCAAGGGTCATCATTTTCATAAATAAGCACACTCGCAATTATAAACTCGTGCAGAGAAAGAAGATCCTCTTTCTTCCAGTTTTAAAGGAATGAATTTCTGGGCTGTAGACTGTCAAAAAGTATAAGTTTTAAAGGGTGATTTCATAAATAACACCTATTTTAACAGCATGTTGTTGTCCACCGTTCTCACACCTCTCCTATTTCTGCCTGTGGGTGTGTGGCCCTGCCTTTTTGTTTGCATTGATTTTAGTGATTGTGCAGCAACTTTTGAGACTGCTGACTCAACAGCAAACAGTCGATTTTGGACATAAAATCTTAGTAGCCAGGATTTAACTCTGGTACTAGGAAAAAAACCATGCATATGACATGAATAGATGTCCTGATTAGTAATGTTATTTCCTCAGGAGCTAAAACTTTATCCAGGTGTCAATGTTTTTTAAAATACACTAAAAAATCTGTTCACTGAGGGTTTTTTGCTTTTCTTAAAAGAATTCTTTATAATCCCAAGTAGTTTTGGGGATGAGGTGAATCTGGATGTCATGCAGGCAGGCAGGGATGAAAAGCCTGGGATGTTCATTGCTGCTGGAATACAAGTGGGTTTGAAACTGATACAGTAGGTGCTGATCTTAAAGAGAAGACACTGGGCCTTGCTGAAACACTTCGAAATAAACATTGAGATTATGTTGGTGTAGTGCTGTGTTCTTACACCTTTACTTTTCTATATAGAAGTAGTACTTATTCCAGTCTTTTAAAAAAACTTGCTGGATTAACAAGTGGAGTATTAAGTTAATGTGCTATGTGAAGTTCATACTGTCAGCCTGAATGCACAGGCAAATGGTTTCCTCTGGATAAATGTTCTGGGGCCTGGAGAATTCGACTTAGGTCTACTGTTCTTATCCATCTGAATGTCAGTATAAGAACCAAAAAGATGGCAATAAATACGATTGGTTTAACTATTATTCTCATTGTGGAATAGTATTGGAGTTTGTAAATCAAGGTAATGTGTTTGAGTGGACAAAGGGCTACTGTCTTGTACTCAATGACTAAGGGACCTACCAAGTTCACCTCATTCCCTTGAGCTTTCATTTGGCTGCATTATATTTGGGTTGTGCTCTTGAATATTTTTATGTAGCATTTAAGGTACATTGCACTGTTAACCTATGTCAACTATAACCCATGTTATACTTTGTGTTTTAATTTTTAGTGGGAAGAAATGGATCTGGAAAAAGCAACTTTTTTTATGGTAAGTATGGATTTCTTATTAGCCAAGGAATGCTGAAGATACCGGGTTTCTTTGCTTGTTTTTGCTAGAACTTGGTTTAACAAATGATCCTCCTCAATAAGGAGTGGCAGATTGGAAATTACTTGACAGTGATGAAAGGCAAATCCCAATGCGCTTGTTTAATACTTAGTGCAGGTTTTTCCCTAGAATTCAGCTTCTCTTACTAAGGGCCTTCTAGGGCTTTCAGTTGACAAAAGTATTTACAGGAGGAAACTGATTCTAGAAGTTGCCCACCATGAAAGACGATTATGATATTTGCAGTAGTTTTAGACATCCTTAGGGGCTAAATTCCACTGCATAGCAGTTTGGTACAGCTTAGACATTATTTTAATATAAGGTTATGAGGGGGATTTTGGGGGGTGGGAGCATTAATGGAGGAGCAAAGATGCTAATTAAGGGTGTTAGTAGGCTTTGTGACAGTTGTATTTATAAATTGTCAAGTGCTAAGTATTTTAGCAATATTTTTAGCCTAGCCTGTGTGCTGTGTTTATGTAGAGGAAAGCTCATGAATCCCTACTTGTTCAGCATTGTTAATGATTATGCAGTGAACCAGTAATGTGGCAACAATGACTTCTTCAGATAAATTCTGCTGTACAGCAGGTTGAGTGATAAAGATCCAGGAGATTAAGGTTTTTAATGAAGAAATATTGCAAGATTTTAGCAACAGCATGACTGTATTATACAACAGTAAACCAGTGTGTTTTGAGTTAATGAAACTGTTGCATATCTCCCTGAAGGAAAGAATAAATCTTCTGTTTCTTTACTATTTTATTACAGCAATTCAGTTTGTCCTCAGTGATGAGTTTAGTCATCTTCGCCCAGAGCAGAGATTGGCTTTGTTGCATGTAAGTGAAAGTGTATAACAACAAAACTAAAGAATAAGCTAATGCATTTGAATGGGATGACAAAAATGTTAAATTGCTGGGCTGTGGGTATTTTAAGCCAATTATTTTGAAAGCATCTTTCTTTGTTTCCATTGGCAAAAGGGAATTTATTACACAGTAATACATTATGTTGATAATGCACACCAGTGAATGTGTAGCCAAGATTTTCAGAAATAAAAATATGCATGCTGGATCTTATGTAGATGCTCTTGCATCTCAAGTCCTTGAAAGGAAGGGGGAAGCGGGGTTGTCGGGGAAAGGAGGAGAAGAATGAGTTCAAAATATTTTCTAAGGTGGCAGTTGTCTAACCAAAACATCTCCTTTCTTAGGAAGGTACAGGTCCTCGTGTTATTTCGGCATTTGTGGAGATTATATTTGACAATTCTGACAACAGGTTACCGGTAAGTTCAGTGAACTGCTTTGGACGTAGATTATAATCGCAGACTGAAGTAATGTCAGTGTTATGGAAGACTTCAGCATGGTAACTGCTTTTGAGTCATTTCTGGTAGAAAGTGCCATAAACATTCTGGGTTAGTTACAGCTGCTTGCAGTAGGTATGTGTATTTATTGGCTTTTGTTTTCTTAAGATTGATAAAGAGGAAGTCTCACTTCGCAGAGTCATTGGAGCCAAGAAGGACCAATATTTCTTAGACAAGAAAATGGTGACGTAGGTACTTCTTTTCCTTATCTGAATGAGAATAATAGTATTTCTGTAAAATTCTATAGACAAACCCAACACTTGCATCATTAGCATGAAATTATTTATTTCTGTTGTGTAATACCGAGTGTCAGTAGTTTGACAGCTGGAACATCAGTCCTTGTGCAATAGATAGCAGACTTTGAATTTGCAGTTTAATCCATCCATTGATGTGTTTAACTGCTTGTATAGTATTTCTTTCAGGGCTTTTTAAAATAAAAGAGTTAGCACACACTTGCTAGTTTTATATCTTTCCTTGTGATATCTTTGCCTGTATTTCCCTCCTCTGTGCTTCAAGGTCCTTATTTCTTAATATCTTTCCAATTCTATAGTATTTTAGATATTTTCCATTTTTATTCTCATTTCATTTTAGAATTAGCCATTTTCAAATAAAGAAGCTTCTTCAAACAAAGCGTGCATTGCACATGGTGATTATATTATGTCATGTGTAGTCATGATACTTTACTGCATTTTTACAACTGTCATTTTTGCTATAAGTTTTTAATGGATTCATAACAACATTTCAGGAAAAATGATGTCATGAATCTTCTTGAAAGTGCTGGATTTTCTCGCAGTAATCCGTACTATATTGTCAAACAAGGAAAGGTAAGATTCTTTTTCACAAAGTAGAAGGAATCACTGTGAAGGGTATCATGTTTCCTGGATGCCAAACTTAATTATTTCAGAAGTAAGCCAAAACCTAAATCTACCATAGTTGAAATAGTTCTTGTGTGTAGACGTTTCTTTGGCAGATGTTATTGTTTTAGTAGTTTATGTTGATTTTAAGAAAAAAAATTCATGTCCGTAAATGTTGATATTTAGCAAAGGGTTTTTGTCATGGTGATCTTTACAATGAGGTTTTTTTCCATATACTTAAATACAAAGCAAACTTGATTCCTGTGACTATTTCAGTGTAAATTCAAAGATTTCTGGGCCTATAGAGGGGGCAGCAAAGTAATGGTAGAGAATTAGAGGTTAAAAATACTGTCAGTGGAGAATGAATGGAAATGCAGAAGTACCAAAAGTGCACATCAGGAAAAGGGCTCATGGCATGGCCTGTCTTAACTGGTCTTCAAGACCCAAGCATCTTACTAGAGCTTTCAAAAGACACCCACATCTGCAGACAAAGGACAGACAGTTACAGTGTAATGGCTCACAGGATGGGTCATCAAGGAGATGCTGGTGTCACCTCCAAATGTTGCTGGAAGGCATACTTGGACAGGAATGCAGGATACTTGAGGAGCACTTGATGTCAGGAATGCTAACCCATAGTACAGTCTGCCTATACGGTTGAATGTGTGCATTTGAAAGAAACAGCTTGAGCTGGAAAGTCACTTGTAGTGGGGATTGGTGCACACTACTTAACAGCCAAAATACACATACTGGTTTTAATATAAGACAAATTAGAAACAGTTACCTTCTTAGAAAAGCATACAGCCACTGAAGTTGTATTGAAGGGAAATGAGTTTTATATTGGGTGTAATTGTATGACTGATTTGATGTCGTATTAATGAGTGTTTCATGATGTGAATTATTCTAAGATTTATAACCCCTACATTTTATTGTGGTTTTATGGAGGCATTTAAACTATTTGATTTAGCACCAGGACTTAAAAGCCCAAGCTTGAGTTTCTCTAAACATAATTTTGAGTGGTTCATGATTTCTTCAGTGTACATAATACTTGTATCCTGAGCTTTAGCAACAAATGGTAACATTTGAAGAGCAGCAAATTTCATTACAAGCAGAATACTTGCTGTCCTAAAGTAATTGTCTCAAAAAGAAAGCAGTGTGGTGTGTGCTATGTGTCTGAATCTTCCTGCCAAAACCTCAGGCAAGCAGGCAGAGCAAAAAAGTGCAATCTTTGATCTGTTGTGGTTAGCCATACATCCAGAGCAGGTTATTGAAATCATAGATCTTGAATTTTCAGATCAACCAAATGGCCACAGCTCCTGACTCTCAAAGACTGAAATTACTAAGAGAAGTAGCTGGTACCAGAGTGTACGATGAACGTAAAGAGGAGAGTATTTCACTAATGAAAGAAACAGGTAAAGCTTTAAGAAATTATTGCTTTATGCCACAGTAATTCAATTAACTCTAAAACTTCAGGTTTTTACAGTAAAGCTAGGTAGATGTTATTTGTGGTATGTTAAACAACACAGAGCTTGTCATATTTCCTCCTTGAATTTCCAATATCTCAAAAGGTTTAGTAAGTTACTTTCTGTGTGCTTTTAGTAATAAAACTTTTTAGCTAACCTAATAACGGATAAATTTACTGTTCAAAACATATGAGTGATGTCAGCTGGCAGTGATCCAAAAATCAGGATACCTACTGCTTGTGCAAACACTAAAGTTCAAGTTGTACAGTATTATTTAAGTGTGTGAGGCAAGAGAGTACATGCTTGTGTTGCCTTACATAACAAGTATCAACAGTTCTGCTGTTAGGATGGTTTTTTGGAGAACTTCTGGATATGGGGTGTTTTTACATTTCATATATGTTGACAAATAGTTAATCACTGGAGTAGATTCAGTGGCTGTAAAGATGGGGGATTACATTACAGTGTTTAACTTCAATCTTGTCATGTTTTCTAAAGAGGGCAAGCGAGAGAAGATCAATGAGTTGTTGAAATACATTGAAGAGCGACTGCATACTCTAGAAGAGGAGAAAGAAGAGCTGGCACAGTACCAGAAGTGGGATAAAATGAGGAGAGCATTAGAATATACAATTTATAATCAGGAACTTAATGAAACCCGAGCTAAGCTTGATGAGGTAAGGTATCTTGGCTAGTACAAAATGTAATGAGCTGTTGGTTTGTTTTTGCTACCAGCCCCTTGTGTTCCTTGATAGAATCGTGACAGTGTTAAGGAGACTTTCCTGTGCAGCCATCCAGGAGCGACTCTGGCAGTCACAACCTTGCCACCTAAGCTAGGACCAAAGCCCCTTCCCAGCACAGGTGCCTCGCTTGACTCCCTGCATGCCACACTCACAGTTGACCAAGTTTCCCATAGCAGAGTCTCAGATGTCTTTAAAATAATTTCATCTTGGTGCAGTAACTAAATAACAAAGGAACAGCTCAAGCTGGTGCCTGCGAGGAGTGACCCCAACAAAGGAAGCTGGATTTTTATCCCATCACAGTAGAAGCCTGGGGCTCCTGCTGTGTCTCTTGAGTGCCACAACTTCCTATGCCATTTGTTATGCAAAGGGACGTTAGTTCTCTTACCTATGGCTTCCACCACCCAGAACTCAATCTGCAGCAGTCCTCAGCTGCACACTGAACTGCCTGCACTGTATGTACTCAGCATCACTGTTCTGCACTAAATAATTTCTTTCTGGAACCACTACTAAAACAGAATCTGGCTACTTAAGCTATTGGTGATATTTCCATACAGCTTTCTGCTAAACGAGAGACAAGTGGAGAAAAGTCCAGGCAGCTGAGAGATGCACAGCAAGATGCTAGAGATAAAATGGAGGTAAAAACACTTTTAAAAGTGCTCTCCAGAGTTGTGTTTTGCTTTGTGTTTTTCAGGATTTTTTTGAGGAGGTGGGGAGGGAGAGGGCTGGTGGTGTCTAAAATTCTATTAAATTCTGTTGCATGCTTTCATCCTGTTTGGAAACTTGGGGTTTTTCACACATCTAGTGTCTTGTGATCTACGGAATAATGGTCTTGTGAGTTTTGATAAATAGTGAAATGTTCCTTCAGTGTTTAAGATGCTGCATACTTAAATTTGCATAGGAAATAGAACGGCAAGTTCGAGAACTGAAGACAAAGATTTCTGCAATGAAAGAAGAGAAGGAACAGCTTAGTGCTGAAAGACAGGAGCAGATTAAACAGAGGACTAAATTAGAGCTGAAGGCTAAAGATCTACAGGATGAATTAGCTGGCAACAGTGAGCAAAGGGTATGTAACAGCAGTGAAGTCTTAAAATGTCATCGGCACAGGGACGTATTCTTGTACACTGAAGTTTTGGTTTTACACTGGAGCCTGTCACTATTTTGTAAGGTTTGCTAAATTAGTTTAAATACTAACTTTAAATACTGCTTTCTTTGACTTTCAGAAAAGACTGCTAAAAGAGAGGCAAAAACTTCTTGAGAAAATCGAGGAGAAGCAGAAAGAACTGGCAGAAACAGAGCCAAAATTTAACAGCGTAAAAGAAAAAGAAGAGAGGGGAATCGCTAGGTCTGTGTCGTTCTATGCCAATTTTATCAGTACTATCCATCTGCAGTTAACAAAAACTTGTACGTGTTGCTTAACAGTGGGGTAGCTACATGCCCTTGGAGATGGTCTGTAAAACACTTGCTTTATTGTTGGGGTGGGAACAGTATTTGGCAAAATGATTTTCTAAGATTAACCACTTTTTGTGGATGATTTTATTGTTTATAACGATCCTTTTCTTTCTGTTAACTGACTTGGTGCTTAAATTTTGGAGTCCGGTTTGACACTTCTTGAAAATTCTAATAGTAATTCTTAGTTCTTGCTCTTAATAAATTCAAGATTTCTTTGTAATACAGCGTGTCTTTCCCATCTCAAAACAGACTTGCACAGGCTACACAAGAAAGAACAGATCTTTATGCAAAACAAGGTCGAGGGAGCCAGTTTACTTCCAAAGAGGAAAGGGATAAGTGGATAAAGAAAGAACTGAAGTCTTTAGATCAAGCCATCAATGACAAGAAGCGGCAGATTGCAGCTATACACAAGGATTTAGAGGATACAGAGGCAAATAAGGAGAAAAACTTGGAACAGTACAGTGTAAGTTTTCAGCTTATTCTCAGTCTTTTTGAGAGAAGGGTTAAATACTCGATCTTGGACAGTCAGACTTCAATGCCTATTTATAAGGAAGATGTGACTTTCTGGTTGGATGTGGTCTTTGAAAAATGCTTACTGAAAATATCTGCAGATAAGCTTTAAACTCCTTTAGCATTGCACTAACTTCACTCTATATGTTCGCTTTGCCTTCTGGTATTTTCCCCAATATGTTTGGCCTGAGTTATCAGGAAGAGGCTTCTATCTGCCTTGCTCTTTTCTACATTGAACGTAGCCATGTCATAGATAACAGTTCGTTACATTCTTAAAGAAGTCTGTATTGGTTGTTTTCTCTCATTTTTCCCAAGCAAGAGGATCTTTTTAACTATGCTGCAGGCACTGCACTCTGGTACCACAGTTGCAGCTGGTTAGAAGTTGCATCCTTAGACATGTTAGAAGATTCATCTGTTACTGTATTACCTGCATAACTTACATTTTAATTTCCATTCAGAAACAGCTCTTACAATGCAAATACAGCAAAATAATCCAAAAATAGCATTCCTGCTAGGAGCTCCAGTCATGAAAACCCTGCTTTGATATTGAGAGAGCATACAGTGCCAATGTTGATGATGTTCTTGGTCTTTGTGTAAAATACCTACTGAAATTGAGGGTCAGTCTGACACCATGCAGGAGCTGTACAAAGATGATGGTGGTGTGCTAAAATACTGCTTGGCTGGGACCCACATTAGCAAAGCTGTGATTCTCTGAGTTGGTGAATGAAGAAAATAACATTTACCACTGGCTGACTGTAATTGTCAAGGGTAATTCTATAGAATTGAAGGGGTTAAATTTGTTGCAGATTTTGATTCCTCTCTTCTTCTCCTCAAGGAAGGTTGATTTATGCTTAGGTGAAGAGTTGTATAGCTTTTTGTTGTTCAAAGAGAAGGCGTCTTGGGTGAATGTGATTGAAAGCTTGCAAGGTTGGTTTGGAATGAGCTGGCTGGTTTTTTAGAGCACAGTTACTCTTCCTTGTACACATATAAATACATAAACACTATCGAGTGCTAGCCCTGAACTGCTTTGAAAGTGGCAGGTGTTAAGTGAGGAAAGGGGAGGATGTCTGTGTGTTGGCTTAAACAGCGCACTGTTGACAGCAGCTGTCTTGAAAGTCTAGTACTGCTGGAGAGCAGGCTGAGACTTTTGACTAATAGCAGGTTGACATGGTACACAAGATTAGTTGTACTTATCACAAATGTCATTTCAGAGCATGATTACACAGAAGTTATATGTGTGTTAGTTACTGCTTTGATTCCAATTCTTACTGTGACTTACAGGGATCTGTTTCACTTTAATGCCCGGGGGCACAATTGAATTCAGTGCCTGCCTTGCCATCTGTGTAGCACCTACACCTTGTTACTGCTTCTTTACAAAGCTGTCTTTATTCTTAGAGCTTTTGCAGCTTTTTGTAAACTGGTTAAAATGTTTGTAGGACTTTTCTGAATTTTTAGTAGTTCAGTATTGAGTAAAATAAAGATTTTTTTTTTTTTAATATGGAGAGCTGTAGTTTCATACTGTTCTTTTCTTTGTGTTAGAAACTGGACCAGGATCTTAACGAAGTGAAGGCTCGTGTTGAAGAATTGGACAGAAAATACTATGAAGTGAAAAATAAAAAGGATGAACTACAGAGTGAAAGAAAGTTAGTAATTAATTGAAATATATCTCAGTCTCACTTAATGTGAAGGATCCCAACTGTGTAGTTGTTAACATGGCATGTAGGTATGTTTTTAAAATATGGCCATGTATGAACTTCTGCACTTTGCCTTCCCATTAGATTAGCAGTCTTTAAGAAATAACAATAAAACCTTCCGATTGCATTCATGCTTACAAAATTTTATTGGTTTTGTTCTGTAGTTATCTATGGAGAGAAGAGAATGCAGAACAACAAGCTCTTGCTGCAAAGAGGGAGGATCTAGAAAAGAAACAGCAGCTTCTCAGAGCAGCAACAGGAAAGGTAGGATAACCTCGCTCTTGAGAATTCCTTGTGTAATCTCATTCTTAAAGGACAAATCAGTTTTATCTGAAAGACATGGTAGTTATTTTTTTAATTATTGTCTTTCTGTCATAATTAAGATCAACAAATTATATTTTAAGCTGAATTTTTCAAATATTTATAGCTCTAGAACTACTTGAAAATGAGTTTTGCAAGCTCAAGGTAGTTGATGTGAGGAGACTAGGCAGAAATGGAATATTTTTAAAATTTCTTCTGATACATTTTTGCTTAGAAAAAAACCCAAATAAACAAAACTGAAAAGTGATGGACTCTTATTTAAACAGGAATTGGGCAAAAAAGGAGGCTACACCTTTGACAAAGTTAAAGGTAAAATGAATATTATGCCCACACATTTTAACTGCAGTACATTAATTAGTTGTATTTTAACAGGCTATTTTGAATGGTATAGACAGCATAAACAAAGTTTTGGAGCACTTCCGTCGAAAGGGCATAAACCAGCATGTTCTAAATGGCTATCATGGAATCGTGATGAATAACTTTGAATGTGAACCAGCTTTCTACACCTGTGTTGAAGTCACTGCAGGGAACAGGTAATTATGTGCTCTTTAGTGCAGTGTCACAATTCAGTTGTTGTTGCAAGCTGCTACTGAAATATTATTCTTTCGAACTTGATGTCTTGCCTTTTTTTGTCAAAGTGCCTTCTATATAGCATGATCAAACTGCTATTCCTTTGTGAAGGAATAAGAAGAATTCTGCCCATTTAAATATTAATCGTAGCTGCTCCTGACTTTGTCTAAAAAACCTACAACAAAACCAGAGAGAAAAAGAAAGAAAAAACAACAAAAAGGCCCCAGACCCTCACTCCTGACACTTGCTGGGGGGGATTGGTGGTGAGACTGAGATATATTGAGTAAAATGGCCAGCATCTTCCAGTGTGGAGAATTCTACAGTAAGCAAGGCTGATGTTTCTATAACAGTAAGAATTATTTCACTTGCACTAGAAAATCTCATGGTTGAGAATGGTCTCTAAACTGTCAAAAACTGCTGTTTAAAAGCTGTCTGAAAAGATGTTGAATGTTAATGAGTCCGTGTAAAATGTTTTCTGGAAGAAGTAAGTGCCTGTTGGGTGATCCACCACTTGCTGCAACATCTAACACTTCAAATTAATTAAAATTGTCTTTTTGTGTGATCAGTCCCTGTTCCAACTTACAAGTAGTCATAAAAGTGCTTGTTCTAATGAAGTATAGGAAGTGGCATAAGAGCAGGAAAGAGGACAGAGGTGACGTGATCTTGTGAAGCGTCACGTAGAAATGGTGCTACCATTCTTTAAGATTGGAATGCAATGTCTCTTCTGAAACTTCTGTTTCAATGTGAACAAGGGCGTTTCTTCCAAGCACTTTTCAGTGCTCTCTGAATCCTGTTGTGCCCTATAGTTTGGAAAAAGCTGTAACAAGCAAGCTGTAGTTCAGCTTGCAAAGGAAAAATTGCTTATTTCAGTCCCTGTGGTGCTAGTCCTCATAGTGCACAGGGAGGTGGGGTGGATGTGGTCTCTGTCTCTCTGCGCAGTGTGTGGAGGCAGCAGAGGCAAACTGTAGATCCATGCAGAGAGGGAGGGCTGAATGTTGTGTAATGGAAATGCAGGACAGAGGTGTGTACACAGTGGCACTGCACATGTATTGAGCTGCTCTTGGCTGGACAGTGGAATGTAAAGGTGTTGGCTGATCCCATTTTAACTAAAGTGAAAAGAGTATCCACTTGCTTTCTCTAAGGCATGGAATTGGAAAGGCAATGCAGCTTTATAGTGATGTGTTATTTAATGGTACCTGCATGAATACTGTCTGTATACAAATATGTTTGTCCTTTCAGCATAGTAAAGTTTAGCATATTTGTTTGGCTTGTTAAATAGGTTGTTTTATCACATTGTGGATTCTGATGAGGTCAGTACAAAGATCCTAATGGAATTTAACAAAATGAACCTTCCTGGAGAAGTTACTTTCCTCCCTCTGAACAAGCTGGATGTTAGAGATACTGCTTATCCTGAGACTAATGTGAGTTAGAATTACTTCTGAATCTACCTCTGCTACATAACTACAAAGCCTCGTGTTTTGAACTGTGTACATTGCTTATTGCCCACCACTTGTTTTTCTGTTGAATCTGTGGTTAAATACTACTTCTGGTATATGCTTCTCAACATAAAAAAACTTTGTTATAGAAAAACACTTTCCTACAAGGTATCTGCTCTTTATTAACTGCACTTTGCCAGTAAAAAGGCAATACTAGTAAATAGAGTTTTATTGTAACCTGATAATCAAGAATTACTTAAATTGCTGAATTGTAATTCTGTCACTTAGGATGCTATTCCTATGATCAGTAAACTGAGGTACAATCCAAGATTTGATAAAGCTTTCAAACATGTCTTTGGGAAGACTTTAATTTGTCGTAGCATGGAAGTGTCTACCCAGCTGGCCAGAGCTTTCACAATGGATTGTATCACTCTGGAAGGTAAATACTGCAATATTTAAATTCTTTATTGTAAAAATAGGATTCCTGGGAATATGGGGCTCATTAAATTTGGTCTGTTTAGTGTTGTTGAAATAAGGTTATTAAAAATAATAGTATACTTGACTGAGATATATGTACAAGGTTGCAGTTGGTTAAGTACAGTGCTTAAAAATAAAGAATTTCTTGATGAGGTATGGAATTTTCTTATGATCTAAATGTTAGTAGCTACATATCTCCATCCTGAGAATTACGAAGTAGATTAGGTTTGCGTTCATATGTTTACATCTTATGTTCTCTGAAATAATCGATATCTCTTGTTAATAGCCTGTTTTTAAGAGGGCAGATTCCCTGCAGGCTTATTGTTGTCTTTTTGTGTCTTAAAGTCAATCTGAAAAATTCCTAAGGGTGTCTGAGGAGGAAATTATTAATTTTTCAGTATCAGCATACTCTACAAAGCACAAATGCTGCTAATTACTTCATCTCTTTATTTCCTCATAGAAGACTTGTTTTTTTTCAAACTGGTAGTGCTAGACATTTGCATTTTTCCCTTAATATAAGTTTTTTTTTTCCCTTCAAGATGCATGGTTTCAGAAGTTAATTAAAAACAAACATAAAAATAAGCCAATGCTTAAAGGAGATCATAACAGTGTGTTCATCTTGAGAAAGGGAATGCACTTAAATTGAATACAGAAATAAACATTTCCCTAATTACTGTGAACATATATGATTGCTGATACAGTCAGTGCTTTTATAGGTTAGTTGAAATGTTCTAGTTAACCTGCTAAATTGCATTGTAGAAAGTGTGCTGGACTTTATGGCAAGCATGTAGTGTGCAGTTTATATCTCATTCTGTTCTGCTCTTAGGTGATCAAGTCAGCCATCGAGGTGCTTTGACTGGAGGTTATTATGATACCAGGAAGTCTCGGCTTGAATTGCAAAAAGATGTTAGAAAAGCAGAAGAAGAACTTGGTGAACTCGAAGCAAAGCTCAATGAAAACTTACGCAGAAACATTGAAAATATCCTTTTGTTGTTAATGGGGAAGGTTGTGTGACAAAGCTTTTGTTTTGTGGTTACAGTAATAGATGAAAAACAGGAGACTGATTTGTTACATATTAACTGGCATTTGTTTTGACTGTGTTGTGTGCAGCCTGGTTCTCTGTGTTGCTGTATTTGATATTGATCTTTAAAGCTTAGAGATGGGGTTAAACTCTAGATCATGAGGCTTTCTATTCCTTTTAGAGTCTGTTGTAGTAACTGCCATAACCAGATATTCTTGTTATCTGTGTTAATCTTCACTGCTTTTTCTGACTCAGGTTGTATTTTTAGTACTTGTCTGCTGAATTGGTGTGTTACACAGTCCACTTATGCTGTGCAGGGGAGATGGGAGAGCATTGTGTAATAAGTTCTGAGTTACTTGACAGTTTGGTCTTTTCAGTCTCTTTGCACGGTATCCTTTTGAGATCCAGTATCTAAAATTCAGGAGTAAGGGAGGTTTATACAATTTTCTTATGCATCACCCAGGTCATTCTGTCCTACAGACTGAACTCCTTTGCTTTTTGACCTGCATCAGTGCACTAGAGACGCTGTTGGGACAGCAGATAAGCAGAAGTGTTCTTCTGAATGTGATGTAAAATAAGCAAGGAAAGCTTCATTTAGCTTAGTTCCTGGTATTGATAAGTTACTTGATAAGTTGATAAGCTGCTCAAGTTACTTTTGTTGATGATCCCTGAATTTTCCTCTACAGCTGATTATTATGGTTTGGTGGAGTTTTGGTTTGTTTCTTATTTTGATGACAGATGAATAGGTCAGATAGAAAAAATTGAAGGTACTAGTAGGTATAAAATGTTTTTTAAAACAAGGACAGAATTTTCCTTAGCCCACGGTATGGATTAATAATGAGATTGACCAGCTAATGAACCAAATGCAGCAAATTGAAACACAGCAGAGAAAGTTCAAAGCCTCTCGAGACAGTATTTTGTCAGAGATGAAAATGCTGAAGGAGAAAAGGCAGCAGTCTGAAAAGACATTTATGCCTAAGGTATGGGCATATGGGGATATTGAATGCTGTTACTGGGTTTATATTAATTGTTTCATTAATGTTACTGATAAACTTGCATTCCTTTCTGGTTAATGTCATAATATGAAATGCGAAGAGAGAACTAGAGATATTTCACAAAAATACGTTGATATAAACAGGTGAAACTCATAAATCTACAGATTGCTTTGAGGAGTGATTCTGTGTAATATCTGTCCCACAGCAACGTAGCTTGCAGAGCTTGGAGGCAAGTTTACATGCTATGGAGTCAACTAGAGAATCATTAAAAGCAGAACTGGGGACAGATTTGTTGTCCCAGCTCAGTCTTGAAGATCAGAAGCGTGTGGATGCTCTTAATGATGAAATTCGACAACTACAGCAAGTAAGGAAATGAAAATGTCTTGCCATTAAATGTAGTACCTTTCTTAGCAATAAACTTATTTTTGTCCTTTTGTATGAAAAGTCGTGTGAATATAGTGTCATTAAAGTAGGGCTTCATCAGTAGTAGGTGTGTGTGAAGTTCTCTCATTTGCAAAGTGTATTTGCAAGTTTTTCTCAAACACTGGGTGAATTTTGCCAGTTGATTGTGTGAGAATTAAGGCTATTTGTGTTGGAATCATCACAATTTTCTTGCTCTTGCTATTGACTTTCCAACAATAAATACAAATAGATATCATCTGAAGGGAGGATGCACAGTATGGGAAAGGAAAACAATTCTTTTGAGCACGTGGTAAGGGAGACAAAACTAAGCTTTTGATTGACACACGTTGCTGGAAGAATACTGCTTAAATATACTCTCAAAAACATTTCTGGGTTTAAGAATTGGGTTCATATACAAATAAAGATTAATAAATTCACTGATCTGTACAGTTGACTTTTAACTAGACATCTTACCATTTGTTTTTTCTGTCTGTTAAAATTAGAAGAACAGTCCAGAGAATTGTGGTATTTTAATACACAGCATTGTGTGAGGAGTAGGTTTTTTTGTTGTTGTTGTACTGTTTTGGATTTTTTTTATAACGAGGAAAAAGTGGTCCTAGTCAGGTAAGGCAACTAATATACTTGTTTACTTTCTTCAGGAAAACAGACAGCTTTTGAATGAGAGGATTAAATTAGAAGGCATTATCACAAGAGTTGAAACATATCTAAATGAGAATCTGAGAAAACGCTTAGACCAAGTGGAACAAGTAAGGATTTTTCTCTTAAATGTGCTTTTGCAGTCTGGTTTTGTTTTATTTCCAAGGCTAACACGTATTAAATAATTTCATAAATACTCATTCGTTACACTGCATTATCTGTGATGGGGTTTGCTTCCCTATGTATAAACTGGGGATAAACAGTTAAGTGTTTATTTGAATTTCAGCACAGTAAGTTTTTGAGAAAAACTGCTGTGAATACAAGCCTGTGTATAAATAGGACAGATTGTTTGAAAGTCTAACTATTCTCTAGAACTTTACTAAAATATTGAATATTATATGTATATAATAGTTAGATGTATTTATATTAAGTTATAGGTAGAGTAGCAGAAGATGGCTTGTTTGTCTGGCTTATACTTAGGTTCCCATTCATGCTGAAGCTTGGTGGCATTTATTTATCCCGTAGGAACTGAATGAGCTTCGAGAAACAGAAGGTGGCACAGTTCTTACTGCCACAACGTCAGAACTTGAGGCTATCAACAAACGAGTGAAGGATACACTGGCACGGTCAGATGGTTGGTAACATCATGTTTTGGAAAGAAAACTCTCCAGGGTTTTGAAAGTTCACACATACCATATTTGATTTAGAAATAGACTGTAATGTAATTAACTTGTGTTGCTGGTAATGGGCTTCTAGCTTCAGGCCATAGTACTTGTGAGGCAACTGTCCTACCGGCAAGATCTTGTATAATTGTTCCTGAATTTTGTCTAACCCATTTAAAACTCAGCTGCTGTCAAATAGACTATCACATCTGTATGGCTTGAAACTTCCTTTGCTTCTCTTCCAAGATGTGAACAATACGACTGCAGTCCATTTGTTTGGGGTTTTTTTAAGCCGTCTTCTCAAGGGGAAGAAAAGAGAGGGATTTTCAGCCTTTTGCGTGAAATTTAACCTTTTGTTCCTTAATAGATATTCTTTAGTCTCTCTTTCTGTTTCATAAATACTTTATTGGATCATTGCTGATCTTATGCAGGCGTGTAAGACTTACAACTTTGGGTTTTGTACTCTTGCTCAATATTGCAGATCTGGATAACTCTATTGACAAAACAGAAGCAGGAATTAAAGAACTTCAGAAGAGCATGGAACGCTGGAAGAACATGGAAAAAGAGCATATGGATGCCATTAACCATGATACAAAAGAACTTGAAAAAATGACGAACAGGCAAGGCATGCTCCTCAAGAAGAAAGAGGAATGCATGAAGAAAATCCGAGAGTTGGGTTCACTTCCACAGGAGGCTTTTGAAAAGTATCAGACTTTAAGTTTAAAGCAGGTAAATAGTGTAAAATAGCAGGTAAATGTCTCACGACCTGAGACATTAGTGTCACCTGCATCTTGAGCGTCAAATGTGACTAGAATTGCAAGTCACTTTGATATGTTAATATTTTCTGTTTACAGTTATTCCGCAAGCTGGAGCAGTGCAATACTGAACTGAAGAAATACAGTCACGTTAATAAAAAAGCTTTAGATCAGTTTGTGAATTTCTCAGAGCAGAAGGAAAAATTGATAAAAAGACAGGAGGAACTGGACAGGGGTTACAAATCCATCATGGAGCTGATGAATGTCCTTGAGCTCAGGAAATACGAGGCTATTCAGCTGACTTTCAAACAGGTAACAAAATGGCAACAATTGTAAAGACACTGGTGCTGAAATCAATCAAGCTGTCCCATGGAGTACTAGCAATATGGGAAGAAGCGAATACTAAATAAATCTATACTAATAGAAGGCAGTGTCATGTAACTTGAGGCTTGTAGGTTTTTAAAATACTGAAAAATAAATAGGCTACCATTTTCAATATGTGCCCACCTCCAATACAACTCTAGCTTTCCTTTAAACCTCTTAAATACTTCCTGTCAAGTGAGTTCCTATGTACTATGTACAACCCTTTCTGGGAACTGTGGCAAAAAACTGCACCAAGTACCTTCTTAGATTTAGTGGAAGTAATTCTGATGTTAACAAAGGATCTTAACTATGAAGTGTGTGAATTCTTCTCTTTAAAGGTTTTTTGCTTAACTGAAGGTTACTAAAGAAATCTTGTTTTTGCTACAGTTCTATATTTTAATTGTATAATTTCCTTGAAAAAGTTTTTGAAAATTCTCGTACTACAAAAACGGTTGGTCTTTTTAAGCCAAGCTTTGTACAGTATACATTTCTCACTTCTGCTTAATATGGATCTCTGCTTTGAAGCAGATACTTCTTGTGTTCGTGCAAAAACAGTTGTCTGCATTTGATTTCACTCTGTAAAAACGAATTGGTTTATTGACTGTTTCTTTTTCAGGTGTCAAAAAATTTCAGTGAAGTATTCCAAAAGTTAGTACCTGGTGGCAAGGCCACATTAGTGATGAAGAAAGGAGATGTGGAGGGCAGTCAGTCCCAGGATGAAGGTGAAGGCAGTACTGAGAGCGAAAGGGGATCTGGATCTCAGAGCAGTGTTCCATCTGTAGATCAGTTCACAGGAGTTGGCATAAGGGTAAAAAAAACACTTGTTTTTCAGTCCCTTGCATGTTTGTTTAGGTTGCCTTTGAACCATGGCAATGGTTCAGATGTTTAATGGCAACATTTAGTTGATCCTGTTTGTTTAATAGCAAGTGATGCTGTGGTTCAGTGCTTTGAAATCATCTTGCTGTTGCATTGTTTTCTTAGGTATCGTTCACAGGGAAGCAGGGTGAAATGAGAGAAATGCAGCAACTTTCAGGTGGACAGAAATCTTTAGTGGCCCTGGCCCTAATATTTGCCATCCAGAAATGTGATCCCGCTCCATTTTACTTGTTTGATGAAATCGACCAAGCCTTGGATGCCCAGCATAGAAAAGCTGTCTCAGGTACTTGTCTACCTTTTATAATCTTCATTGTGGTTGAAGGTAATAGTTTGTTTTCTCATCCCTGATGTTCAAGAATAAAGCTTTTAATCATAAAAGCACATTTTTGAGAAGCCCAGGGTGTGTTTGGGGAAGCTTTCATGAACTTGGTTTTAGGTAGAAGCTCCATTTTGTTTCTGCATCTAAAGGGTCTCCTTACTGCACTCCGTGTTGAAAAGCAGTCCTTTTTTTGAAGTCTAGTTTGATATTAAAAATTAATGGAAAAGTGCTTATGCTGTTTTTATCATAGAAGTTTAATACCATACTAGGTTTGCTGAGTGGCTGGAGTTCATACTGGAATTAATGATAATACTTGTATGTATTATCTGGGAAATAAAACTGGTAGAGATACTTTCTTGATTTGTGAATTTTTTACTTAATTAACCAAAACCTGATTTTGAATAAGGCAGAGTTTGCTATTCCTGTCTCTCTCACTTTATTGAAAAGATGACATTAATAAAGAATTTTTGTGTTCTTTTTTAGATATGATTATGGAACTAGCTGAACATGCTCAGTTTATTACAACAACTTTTAGGCCTGAACTGCTTGAGTCCGCTGACAAGTTCTATGGTGTAAAATTCAGAAACAAGGTAAATAGTATGATAGGCTTTTTGGTAAACACTGTAATTAAAATAAGTTGTGCATTTGAGACTTAGCAAGAGTTCAAAGTGAATCAGACTCACTTCAGCTGATCAATATCTAGTTATGTTGCAGTCCTCTATAAAAAGGTCTCTCCTTCATGAAAGAGAATTTAAATACCTGCAGATGTCCCGTGTTGCATTCTTTAAAGGGAATTATAAAGTATAAATTATCAATTATTAATTGATCATAGACCTGTCGCTGAGTCCTGAAGCCTTTGGAGATGTCTGTCTTATTCTGCAGGAGTTGCTGTAATAACTGAATGCTTCTTTGTTCCACCAGGTCAGTCATATTGATGTGATCACAGCAGAAATGGCCAAAGACTTTGTAGAAGATGACACCACGCATGGTTAAAGGAACTTGTAATTACTGCTTATTTGGAAGATGTGTATAGTGCTATGTTTATGCCAGGGACCTGTACATTTAAAATATGAAGTATTTAGTCCTTGTTTAAAATAGTTTTTGAACACACATTTTAACCAAGACCCCAGAAGGCTTAGTTTCAAATGAGCTTGAGTATCCATTTTGTCTCCGTTGCTGTATTTTATAAGATAATTGTTAATGTTACCTTTATACAATACCTGTAGTTTGGAAATTTTATTCTCTTCCTTCAAATCTTTTGTAAAGTGTTTGTTGCTGTTTTAAAGCTTTTCCAAAAGTGCTAGCTATTTCTTCTTAAGTATAGTTTTATCATTTATATTGCCTCACATGTGTTTTTTTTAATGGCTTCAATTAAAATGGTTGGTTTTATGGCTGTAACTTGTATATATTAAGTTTTTGGGTTATATTGTCTTTCTGAAGAGGAATCCACTGAGATGAAGTAAACACTTGGGTCATATTATATTAGAGTGGCATATTTCATTATATGAGACAAAACAGTTCTCCCAAATCACTCCTTTTTCCCCTTTTCTGCACATTGCCAGTGCCAGAAGAAAACTGGCCCAAATCTATGCTTGTCCAAATCCATAGTGTTCTGGTTATTGAACTGAAAAAAGGGTAAGTATCAGAGAGTCCTGAAAAGTCTGACAAGACCCTAGAACTGTATCAAAACAAAGCACAGCCCCATCTTTTTCCTGCACATTGTCCAGTGTAACAACTTCTCCGTTACATCCCTTCAGCCTGAAAGACCAGCATAACTTGAGCCAAGTGACAGTCACTAGTCAAAAAGTGAAATCTTCCTGCTGTCTAGGGTTTTGGCACAGGGATATTAAATAATTTGATTAATCATGGAACACTTAAGGATTTATCACGAACCATGGATTTCCTAGGTAGCAAAGTGGTTTTAAAAAGAAAATCCATTGGTGTTAAAATAGTACATTTCTAAAAACATAATAACTTTAAGAATACCTTGCATGACTTCCATTAGTAGAGTGAGAAACAGTGAAACTTGTATATTGCATTTATTCTGTAGGGCACATTCAGCAAAGCAGAAGAACAAAGCTCTGTGATAGGTTTTGATCTGCAAGCACCTTTGCTCCCCACTGAGAACTTCAGGAAGTGCAGGAAAGGAGAGAGCATGAACTGATGGCTGGTCTCCTTGAGCTCAGGAGTGTATATCCTTCCATCACAAGGCAGGGTGAGAGAAGAGTACTGAAACTGATATGGAGCAACTTCCCCAGGTGGTGATAGACATGTGGGAAACCACTACCTGCAGTAAGTCTTAAGCCAGGTGGAGAAAGATGTTGTGACACAGAGCTTTCTATGGTTCCAGGGACTCACTAGCTGCATAGAAGATGTTTCTCAGTGAAAAGGGGACAGAGTACAAAACGTGAAACAAAGTGTCCCAAATGCCCCCAAAATTTTTAGCGTGGCAATAGACTATATTTGAGAACCCTGAAGAATTTGAAATTTGTCCTCTTCAGACAGAGCTCTGAATATGCATTTAGGGTGGCTGCTGCAGACCAGAGTGTTCCTGAATTGTTCACAGGTGAAGACAGTAAGTTCAAAGTCCAGAGAAGGACCCAAAGAATGCGGCCACAAGTTCATACCTCAGGTTACTGATTTCATGCCATTTGGTCCAGTGTGTGTAAGGACACACTTGAAGTGTCTGTAATCCATGGCCACCAGATACATAATGTGCTGTGGTAGTAGCAGGCTCTGCTCTCGTCTAACTCATTAGGCTTGCTAGTGCTAAGGTATCAGCATGACAGTTGTTCGTTTGAATTTCGGAAGAGAGAAGTAGTTCACAGGCCACGAAGCTAATTACTGTGCTTATTGAGAAGTGTCATACTAAATCCATCTAAGACTGATCATGAATTTTATCACAATCTCATTAAAGTGGAAGTAGATTAGAGCAAAGGGTTTTGTTTTGGTGATGTTGGGTTTCTTTTCAATGCTCAGCATAGTGAAGTCTACATGTCTACATGCAGCTGAGTAACTTGAACAACTTCAGCTGTGTTAGGAAATCTCTGGCTCGAGTGTAGCATTAAGTTGGGTTACCAAGCACAGTAGGAAAATGGGTAACCAGCAGTCTGGTGGAAACAACTGAACACTTGATAACAGCGCAGAAAAAGCGTAGGCAGGCCTTTAGCTATCAGTTTCTCATTTGCTAAAGAACAAGGTTTAGAACTACTTGCACAAAATTTGGGAGAATTATCAAGATTTTCAGAATCCCTTTTCAAGGTAAGTTCTGGGGCGGGGGGGAGTGGTTTTTTGTTTGTTGAAATCGCTGCTAAACTTTATTCTGTCCTTGAAAAGGCATTTTTAGAGAGGCTACTTTCTAAGTTGACACTTTGGTTCCCTGTAAGCATACTCCTTCCCACATGCTCCTTAATGCTGTGCTGCCTCTCTGATGTACAGCCAGTGTTAAAAAACACAATGGCACCAGTTGCTTCATCGGATATACTGTGTTACAATAATATTGGTACACATGGGACTGGAATGGGAAAGGCTGAAATAACAGCACCTCCTCGAGATGTCAAAGTACAGCCTCTGCAGGGCTGTGAATGCCCTGCAGTGAGCTTGGGTTGCTACGTTAGAAGCTACGGTTAGAATTAAAGAGGGCCTCAAACAGGGATGAAGTAAGGCAGGTTATGTAGCAAAATCCATACCAGCCCACTGTATTGAAAAATGAATTGCATGGGAGAGAACTGCATGAAAGTAGGAAAAATAGAACCTCATTTGTTGCTGAATTTTTTTAAGCAAAGTCCTTATACAAAGGTGAAAGTAGTGTTGTGAAAAAAATACCAGTACGTATAACCTAAAGGTTTTTTTCCCCAGCCTGTTGTTAAAGGTTAGGAGTAGCAGAGAAGTTTTCCTTGGTGTTTGCTTCAGATTGCTACAGAATGCAGTGATTGGAGTAGTGTTTCCAAGGTGGATGATCTTGTGTTCTCTTTGTGATGATTCATATCTGCTCCATACAACATCAGAATTTACAAGTTGCCTTTTCAGTCTGTCAGTGCTTTAAATACTTCCTAGAGTTTTAAAAGTAAGCTTTGTTGAGAGTTACTGTGTCCTTGAGTTTCTTCAGTGTCCTTTTTTTTCCACCTGAAATTTTTAAGGCAGAATTCAGTGAAGCTACACACTTGCTTTGAAATGTAGGACATCCCAGAAATTGTAGGTTTCCAGAGTGCCACTGGTTTCACCAATATAGGTGTTCAATTCTTAATTATCCATATGTGAAACTTAACAGCTGAGTCACTGATCACTTCTAATATCTTAGGATAGTTTTCATCTAGCAAACATTCTTCAAGTACTTTGTAAGATTAACACCTTTGAGTTTCATACTTTTAAGCTTATCTAAATGTTACAATATGTAGTTTGTAACTTTGAGCAGGAGATGGAGCCAAACTGGACTAAATGCAAAATGGAAGTTTGCTTTATTGTTAAAGTTGAGGGTTAAATCAAAACTTTTCTGTGAGGTTTTTTGGAGTTCCAAAGACTCTTACAGTTGTTGTGAGGATCCTGAACAAATGGAGAAATACTAATTATAGATAGCTTTACATGGACATGAATGTAAGTAAATGGAAACAATTCAGTTTTTGCTTAAAAATTTATAAAAGCCTTTAAGATTTTAATAGTTTGCTAAAATGTTCTTATTAGGTAGAACTTTGCCAATCTAGAAAAATGTGTAAATAAATTTATGTAAAAATAAACATTGTACAAGTAGAAATTGGAAAAAAATACCACAAAGGTACATGATTCTGGTTCCTCTATGAGAAATTACTAATAATTCTTTCTAGTGAATGAGGTCCTTGTTCTCTTCATGCAGATGAACTTGTGGGTGTGGGAGGTGGTAATTCCCAGGGCAGGGATGATCAGAGGGGATTGGCTGCTCCTACTAAAGTTCTTCCCTCAGATTGGAGGTATGAAATTAGTTACCCTGACTGTTGAAGTCAGTAACTGCTGGGATCCTCTCAGCTGCTCCTCCTATTTGAGTGTATTTTTCTTAGGCACACAAGAGCACTGCCAAAGAACAGCTGCTCTGTGTTTGGAGCACCAGGTTCTGATGGATAACAGTTCTTCATCTGGGGGGAAATAGCTGCTGATTTTGCAAGCTGAGAGTCTTCAGACATTGATCTTTATTTCCAGCATCTGCTTTCATTCTTCACTGGACACAATGGATGCTTTTACTGTCTTCCTAGTAACCAATAAAAGCATTCCCAGTAACAAAATGAAAATCTTTTCACGTGTGCTGAAGTTCACCAGTGATAGTGTTTTAATTTCCAGGAGGGTTATGAAAGAGGGAATTTGGTTTTATAGAAAATAGGTAGCGCTTCCTTCTAGTGCAATTATAAATATATTTGGGGATTATTTTAGCTGGAGGTATTTCTCACCTCAGTCCTGGCATTGCATGTCTCTTCTCCCTGTTACAGTCAGCTGAAGTGTAGAGGGTGGCCAGTTAGATTGAGTTCCTTATTTCTAGTTACTCTGCTTTGTTCCTCCTTTAGTGTCATTTTCACTCTTTCCTTCTCCATCCCTTTAGTTCCCCATCTTTTGGCTGCAGCCACAAGAGGACAGTCCTTGGGTTTGGTCACCTTGATTGCCTCGAGTTCAGCTTTTTGATTTCAGTTTTCTGCCTATGTATTTTGTCTTGGGCAAATGTTTCTTAATAATGCAGCAACAGTGATGGACAAAATCATGTTTATTAGTCCTTGACATTACTTTTAATTAATTTATTAAGTACCTCAAACTTCTGCTTGCTAATAGAGATAAGAGCTTGTAATTTCTTACTGTAGTCATGGCTTGCATTTAGGATAACTTAATTCTTCTGTGGGGAAATGTAATGATGAGAAATGACATGCATGTTCTCAGGTTCTGATGCCTGACAGTTCCCACCATTCTAAAAATGAGATTTACATCGGGTGGGATGAGCATTTAGACCTCAGTTCTGCAGCTATGCCAGAGAGGATCTATTAGATGTTTGTTGGGTTACGGGATGTCAATGATATAGAATCTGCGTGTACTGGGCTTTAAATAGGAGGCATTCCAGACAGAGCATGTGTTTGAGTCAGAAGTATATCTAATTGCTGTTGATATCATTAAAGGTTGTAGGCAGATGCTGCTGGAGTGTTGAGCACAATTAAAATCTGCCTCTGTTTCTTCACAGGTTTTTCTGCTTACATTTTGAAGGATAAAAATGCATCCGTGACCTTCAGTGTTCAAATCACTCAAAGAGCATCTGGCCAGCTGGATGCAGGCCCTCAGTGCAGAAGGAAACACCCCCTTTCTTAAACTGGGGGAAGTCAGCTTGTGAATGAATTTCTAGCCAGTTTTAGAATTCACACTTGCAAATATTGAGTAGCTGGAATCTCTCAAGTACAGCTGTAGTTTGCAGCACTGGTTACTTAAGAATAAATTGCATTCCCACTGCTTTGTAATTGCCTTCAGTCTACAGTACAGATACCAAAAAGTGTGCTAGGGTTACTCTGTGTTGCTTCCATTGTTGCTAAGAGGGATTTATAAATTTTAGACTATATATATATTATAAAATATGTAGTATTAAAAGGTATAAGTATATAATACATATAAAACCACCTAGAATATATAAAGGCATTAAGGAAATAGTCTTCTTAACTTTAGCCTACAGCTATATTCAAAATTTTCTGAATTGGGGACTGAACAGCATAGGGTTTGCATAGATGGTAAAAGCACTGTAATGCAGAGGAGACATTCACACACAGTTCTTGAAATGCACAGTGGTGGTATCTATGACCTACTTTAAAAAACACTTTCTATTTAAGAAGGCTCAAAAAGACATGTGCCAGTTCTGGGTTTGAACATTTCTTTCCCGGTTGTGCTTGCCTACAATACTATCACATATATTTGCCACTAGATAACAGCTTTGGGGGTATTTTATGAGTTACAGTGTTGATTATTTATCTTGAAAGGATACCAAGTAACTCGTCATTGTTATGGCTACAGCCCCTTTCAAACAGTCTTTTGCCAAGCCTCTTTCTTTTGTGCGTGACAATTCTTTGACCACTTTTCAGTCAGTGCTCCAGGATTTTTGGTCCCCAATAATTTTGCATGAGCCATACCAGACACAGGGTGAGGATGAGGTTCAAGTTGATCTTCCTTGATTGGTGCTGGATCCTGGGCATTGTTGGATTTGTTCTCTGGTTCATTCAGAGAACAAATTTCCAACAGAAAAGTACTCTGGAGGACCAGGCAGTGCTTGTGAGCCCAAGTTTTAACTTACTCAGTCTCATTGCCTTCATGAATCCTCTCTTACCCCCCAAAGATATTTATGCTGAAGCTTGTAAGATGGCTCTGATGCTAAAGAAGGACTCAGATGAGTACCTGGGTAGATGAATGCACAACTGAGAAGTATGGCAACATTCAAATCCCTTGTTTAATAAGGGACACTCTAAAAGATGTGTTCACAACTGTACTTTCAGAATATATCTCGAAGCTTTTGAACACAATCATCTGTATATCTAGATGAAAGGTGTCTTGCAAATCTAGTAAAAGGTCTCTTGCAAATTTGAGGGTGCAAAAGAGAAGGGAACCCATACACTTGTGCTCCTTCAAAAGAGGAAGGGGAAATAAACCAACTGGGGCTGTATTAGTGTGAGGCACCTGAATCCAAAATGACCCATTTGGAGTTGTCTCCTGTGAAGACATGTCCATCTGCTACGTAAGATGTCCAGGGTCCAAGCCATAAGAGAACCATTCCTAGATTAGATGTCAAGGTTGATCACATAAATAGTCCCTCAGTATCCAGTGTAAGGGTAAAGCAGAGACCACAAGCTGGATGGAGGAGGAGGACTTTGTCTTCATGAAGAAATAATCTGGTGGATAGCTAGAGTAAGAGGGAAAACTGGAGAATATTTGCCTGCTTTCTGTCTTGTAGGTCCTCCTACCTCTTCCTCAAGAGGCTGGGGTACTTTGTGGATGTAGAGCAGTTCTTCAGTTAGTATAGTGTTCCCTGTCAGAATGGGATCAGCTGGTGATACTCAGCAAAGCACAGCTGTGGTTCATTGTCTAATTCCTCTCTTTGAGTTGCTGAGTGATGCAGCTTGGGCTTGTTTCTGGAATGTGCAGTGAGACAAGGGGAAAGCATGGATAGATACAGCTGGCGTGATGTGAAAAGGAGACAGCCAGGTTTTCAGGATGTTGTTTTTATCTTGACTATGTAAGAGCTCGAGTGTCCATGGTGGCTCTGAGGTAGTGGAGGGTGTGTTGTGCTGGTTCTCTGACACAGCACCAGCTTCTAGGAGACCAACCCAGAACCACAAACTCGGAGACTGGCAGTCAGATAGGGATACTTGAATTGTCAAATGTGTTTGCTTGTTGAACCTACTTGTACAGAAAGGAGTTCCTTCTCCTGTCTCATCCCTCCAAGGTCATGTGGCAGCAAAAGGAAAGGCTGCTCTGTGGGTTGCAGTTTCAGATTAGTGACAAGAATTTGCAGAGTTATCCATACCATGCAGTCCTAAGGAACCCCTGAATGGAGCCATAGGATCTATGTGTGGGTTTTTACACTGGCTGATTGTGGACATTGTATTAATAACTCTGTTGTGTAGTGCATAGATGTTGGCCTGTGTAGAAAGAGAGCTGAAGGGCTGGATGAAGGCCATGGTCAAGCTCTCTGGCACTTGCTTTGTGACATTCAGTAACTCAATGGCTGCTGTTGTCTTTGTAGGGAAGCTGTGCCCACAAAACCACTTTGAGCACTCAGCCTGTGCAACAAACGCCATTACTGATGCCACTCTATTTCCTTCTCTCTGTGGATTTCTAGACGCCAAAAATTGAAAGGCAGCATCCAGGATGCTCTATTGCTCTTTCTGCAGAGAAACCAAAGTACATGGTCTGGGTAAAGCTCTGTTTGGTTTGCATTCCATCCTCCCAAAGCAGCTTCACCAGCCTTGCCCATTCCTATGAGGTACTCAGATTGGTGACAAGAGAACTTTATTTAGCAGGACACCCTATCAAATAGCTCCAACTGGGAAACTATTAAGAGCAAAATTAAAAAAATTATTATTGAAAGAAGCTTATTAGGTATAAAAAACCTAGTATCACATTCACGGATAACTTATGCATTGCATAAGTGCATTGGTTATAAATAAACTATAATATCACATCAGTCTCTAACTTCTGCATGCCATTTTTCCACTAGGGCTTGGATGATCATTTTATGAACTAATTTCCTGAGATCTCAGCACCCTTCATGCTTTGTAGTTTCTCCTGAGTTCACCTTTCAGGAGCTATACCCAGTGACTGCAGTATGGGTATGTGTATAATGGCTTGGCAGGTCTCCACAGTTGTGGAATTTACAACCATTGCTGTGCGTGTAAAGCTTGGAACAGCTTTTTTTTTTTTATTTATTTCTGGTGTATGATGAATTAGGCCATCTGTCTCCAATGTCTGCTGACCCTTCTCCCCCTCTCTCCTCTTGCCTGGTATGCTGGCACTGTCACACAGTCAGCCAAGGTCAAGGTCTGGAGGCTGGGTCTGTGACCTTCGCTGCTGAGCCCTCGAGGGCTCAGTCCTCAGTTTCCCAGGGTAATTCTCCAGTATGTTATGCACCCTCTGGCCTGAGATGCCATGCAAGGAGGAGGGATCCGTTTACAGTAACATTAAGAATGCGATAATAGGAACTTCCTTTATGCACATAGCCAGTACTTGCAGAATATTCTACTTAAGCCCAAAGTTAACAAGAGGACTAGTTTTTCAAAACATGAATGAGACCCTTCCTGTTTTGCACTTAAAATGGCAGAGGATGCTTGACCAAATCAACTGAACATAGGTCTGAAAATGTTAAATGCAGATGCACTTAGACATTACTGAGGCAGAGGCAAGCTTTGATGAAACAAAAATAGAAAGCTAAGTAAAATTGTCTTGGCTTATTCCATTGTGCTCCTTGCCTGAAATAAAAATATATGACAGTGACATAAGGATCAGCAGCCAAACAGGTATGAAGGTCAACCCTTATAAAATGGGATAGCACTAGTAACTTGATCCAAAGATTTCTGAGATTAATGGGTATTTTTCTATGGAGTTTATTGTGCTTTAGATTAAGTGTGTAGATAGAAAAGACTTCATGTAACAGTGAAGATGTCTGCAAGCACTTGGGGAATCTTTGGGAATCTTTCCTGTAAATAGCTAGATCTTTAGCATGGCTGTAAGACTGGAAAGCTTATTTACTGCTGTTGGCAGCCATCACAGGGATATACAAGTGCCTGGGCAGCTCCTCAGGGAAGTGACTTTTCCAGGGCTGCCAGTGCTGTTACAAAATGATGAGTCAGGTATTGAAAAAAAGTGAGACTGTATGGAAGTTATGGGGCTTTGTTTTTAAATAGAAGTCTGTAAGTTCTTTTTGTTTGATGCTTCCCTTTTGGCCTTTAAATGTGCCTGCAAACCGTATCTCAAAGCAGTTGTGTGTACCCAGAAAGGCCAGGAACAACTTCTTAATCAAAACCTGAAATTACCATGCAGTGATATGACTGAAAGATGGTACAGAGCATCATGGATTTATGTTAACACCTCTGGAAGAGGTGATACTGAGCTAGCAGAGGGATTGGTGGAATGAGATTTAATGAAGTTGATCAGCAATGAGGAAGAGGAGGAAATTCCTACGTGAAAAAAGTAGATGACAGAGCAGATGTAGCATGCCTGGGAAATAAATAACTCTTGTGTTATTTTAGATCAGGATTACCTCAGACAAGGAAAAATTATGTGTAGTGCTATGCAAATTCTATGCACAATATAATGTAACCCAACAACTCCAAAGGGTTGTTAATTTCCAGCTCTTTTTTTTTTTTTTTTTCTCCATCTTGGCTACACGTTGCACCTGTTTTGGTTGCAGTGTTCAGAGGTTTGTCTTATGGGTTCAAGCAGTCCTCTCTGGATATGAAGCAGCTGAAGAGGTTGATGGTGAAGGTTGATAACTGTAAATACAAATAGCTGCTCTCACCCCTTGAGAGGAGTCCAGCCTCTTCTGAAGATCAGAGCCTGCTCAGACTCAGCTGTGGTTGTCTATTAACAGCTGAGATTGCTGCTCCGAGATGAGGTCCTGCCTGTGCTGCACCAAAAGGTTGGTCTTAGAGCAGTCACAGGTATGTGAGGCCACATGATTACCTGCCTTGGCACATGAAGTTGGATGCTGTGCCACCCCCTCACATGTGGCCCAGAATGTACATTCACAGGCACTTGTAGGACCACACTATAGAGAATTAGTAGCTCTGCCATAAGAGAGCCTTGGCCCTTCTGTAAGAGGTAGCACAGACATAGCCTCAGTTTTTCCTGCTGGGATTTAGCTTAAAAAAACCCCTTAAGCCTCTCTCTGTGACTTTACTGGGAGTTATTATGGAGTGACCTAGAGGAAAAGAAAATTAATCCACTGCATGTAACCTCGGTGTGAGGAGAAGGGGGCTTGGTGGTGGAGTGACTAATAAAAAGTTTAATGTGTTTTCCTGGTGCTTTTTTTAGTGTTGAAGTGTTAATGAGCCTTTGAGGCAACTTTTGATCAGTTCTCAGTGTATACCGCAGCATAAGGGATCATAGTTTCAAGAACAGAGATGGACTTATGAGTTGAAATGAAAATCAAACATTCCCTTCAGTGTTGTTATAGTAGTTCCTCTGTACTAATAATCCCTCAAAGACCAAAGCAAAAAATGGTTTTTTCCTTGTAAGGAAGAAAAGTTCAGAACCATAAAATTCAGATTACTTTGAGACTTCTGTCTCTCTGACTTTACCAACTGGCAGAAAATTAGATGACATCAAAGAATTACTGGAAAAGAGCTTATTTAATTTTGAAATTAATTGGAAATTGTCACATGTTGTTGTAATGCTAACAGCTGTTTTCATGTCCCTTTACTGCAAAAGAGAGCAGCATTATGCCTGGATAAGGATATAGAAGATGAAGCTGTGAACTGTGATAGACACATAAGTTGAACTTTCTGGCATGCACAGTCAGGTAATTCTGCTGTCTGTACTGCACCTGTTAAGTGTTTTGTTAAGTTTTGTTTTGTTTGTTTTGGGGTTTTTTTAGGAGTTAAATATTAAAATGAATTAAATTAATTCTTAAATTTAAATAAATAATTTTACTTCAAAACTGTTCAGATTAAATACGCAAATAACAATCCTGTCCTAACAAAGAATTTTAAAAATATCTACTTTTTCATGGTTGTTTTTATAAGATGATGAAAATACCTCTGTGGGAAGCTCAACCCTTCTGCAATTTCTTACACATTGATCTGGGTCCTATGATTTCAGGGAAGGAACCGAAGAGGGAAGGTGGTTGCAGTAAAAATCAGCTGCAGGCAAACATGGATGAGTTTTGACAATGAAGTCTACTTCAGAGTGGTTTATTGGTCCTTTGCACACACACCTCTGATTTGTGTGGCTTACCACAAAGCTATTGGCTGCCTTTAAAGATTTTTGGTAAGCAGACTGAGGAAGTATGGTTCTAATGAAGCAACATTTGATGCACGGTGTACGTCTGAAGGATTATCAGAGGCCTTGGGTGTACAATGAGATACAAGCCTGTGGGCCAAGTGCTTTCAACCCCTATCAGTATAATAACTCATACAAAATGTGCCATCTTACCCATCTAATTGAAGAATTTGCAGGGAAAGGAATAAAATCCAAAATAAAACTATGTGGGGTATATTGATAACTGGCGTGAAAAGCAAAATTATTTCCAAATTTTCATATCTACTCTGACCTAAAAGTCCAGCTCCTTAAAAAACACATTTAAAGCCACATAAAACCTATGGGGGCTAACAGTTCCTACAACAGGACTTTAACAGTATCCATGGTCCATAAATCATGTTCATTGGTGGGATCCCGACTGCAGTTTCTGAGATGGCTTTTCTGGGTTTGGGACCTGGGTGTTCTGTTTGCTTTAACCTTTCCACCAAAACTGACATCCTTATAACAGCACCACAAACTGTGCCCTTACGAAAAATCTTATCACGGATGACTCAAAAAAGTTTTAAGGGTAGTTATTTGTTGCTCCTTTAAAGGAATCCCATTTATAGCAGCTAAAGTCCTGTCCTGTAGCCCTTGAGCTGGACTGGTGAGAGGAAAAGATCACTCACCCACTACTTAGGCTGTCAGGAAAATAGTCCGTGTTGTGGGAGGGCAAATACAGATTGAGAACAGCCTGGGGGAAGGCTTGCAGCAGCACAGTGTGTTTGTCATCAGTTTGTAGGTCTGCCCATCCCTTGCTGTTGAGCATAGGCTGTTGTTAGTACTACAGTTTCCACTGCAGTGGAATACTCAGTGAAAATGCTGAAAAAATCAGCTTCTCTCAGTGTATTATGCAATCTATTATGTAGATTTAGCTGATACAGCCTATCCAGTGGGAATGGGTTTGCTTTGTGTTATCCTTCCAGCAGGGGTTTGTCTGTGTGTACTGGAAATGACAATATTAAATGCCCAGCACGGAAATTTTATGTGAGGATTATTGGACTTAAGTTTTCTCACTGTACTGCAGTCTGGGCTTCCTGCTGGCACAGGAGCTTCCACTGCCAAGGTTTTCAAACACTAATGCCTGGAATTATGAAAGGAGGAATAACAGAAGAGAATGTTTTCTCTGTTTCACTCCTTCTGCATGACAAGGACTATTAAAAACCTTTGCTCTTCTCTCACTTCATCAGGGAATTTCTTTTAAGCTTCCCAGCTGAAACGGAGCCATGGCATTTTCCACCGGAGTGAAATTGCTCTGTTTTCTAACATGGCCATAAAGACATAAGCCTTGGATACCAAAAAGTTACATTTTTAATGCTGCTTTTATTTTCTCTTCTCAGATTTACACGTAAAATACAAGTACACAGAAGAGTTGAGGTACTTCAGATACTGAATGTATTAGCTCCCTCTCCTGAGCTGAGTCAAGGATGGTTGTCTGCAAAAGAAGCTGAGGCAGCTCCACAGCTGCTGCATCCTCAAAGTGGAGTTTGAGTTGCTTGCTGTTGCCACCTCTCTTTTGCTGGGTACAGCTCGGCACATTCAAGGTCAGTCTTTCTCATTCTCACAGTGCACGTGTGACTGTGAGCATTTGCATCTGATTCCTCTAGTGCTGAGACCTGTCCAGGGGTGCTACATGTCTAATCCTAAAATAGATCCACCAGATGTTTAGTATCTGAGTGCAGTGTGATTATTTAGTGAGGATTATATTTAGGTTTTAAACAGTAATTCAATTGTGCTGTATTTTTAATTATGTGTTCATTTCAATGAGTGCAGCTGGTGCTGCAGTGGTGGAAGGCAGTGTTTTTGAATCCATGTGATGTGATGCATCACCACCACGTGCTTGGTGCCTTGCTACAGGCCTGATCTTGTGAGGTGTTCATCACAGTCCAAAAATAACACTTGCTCACAATGTGATGTATGGAATAGTCTTACAGGAGAAGGTAAGGGAGAGTTTTATTGCTTGTATCACTTGACATTGGGACTGAATGAAAACTGGAAAATATTATGCTACAGCAATAGCCTTTCAAAATGCCTCTGGGTTTGCAAGAAGCAACTACAAACCTTTATAATCCATTTTATAGCTTTCTTTTCTTCGTTCCATTAGCTTAGTTCCATAGAATTTCTTTCTTTTGGTGAATGTCAAGTAATCCCAACGGGTAAAAGGATTTTGTTGGAAAAACTGTTGCTCACGTTTTTATCTAATTCTGATGTTCTGTAAAAGGGTTCTATTAATAAACAAATGATTGTCATAAACAAATGAAATTCCAGCACCTAAATACACAGACCCAGCATTTCACTACAATCAGTTTGAGCTACAGCTAGGCCTTTTCAGTCTTCCTCGCCCGAGGCTGCAATGCTCCCACTATAAAGCAATTGGTCACACCTCATTATTGAGGTTATTTGCAATAGTGCGCGAAAGACCAAGTAACAGATGTTTTGAAATGGCTAATCAATTTTTATAGATTTAATTGATTTTATTGATGCCTGCACGTATTTCCAATGTGCTTTTTCACCAAAGCTAGGGAAAGGATCTTAATTACAAACTCAGTCAAGCCTCTGTGAGGCTCAGGCTTCAACATTAGAACATAAATATTGCTTGCATGCTATTGCAATATTCTATTTTGGCCACTTATACACTGGAGATTCTTGTCTCTGAACTTCACTCTTAGAAAGTTACATTTGGACTTAGATGTATGACACTCGTTGTTTGGAGTGACACACACAAATCCCCATATACCAGGATGAAAATTCAGCCCTAATCATCAAAGGGAAGTGAGGACTAAATGAATGTGTCATGCATATCCAATTTCTCCACTGATCATCTAGAGAAAATAAATCACAGTGGATGTCCTTCCATTTCTTCTTTGTTTCAAAAGCTAGAAGGAGTTCTCTGTTAAAGTCACCCTGGGTTTCCCCAGGGAATATTAAAATAAATTAATATTGTCTGATTAAATGTTTTGACCCATATTTAAACCACTGGAAAATGAGAAACCTATTTTATCACGGCAGCAGGCCAGCTTTTTCTTCGGTGTGCTACTGGAATCAGAGGACAAAACTGGAGGATCACATCTTAACTGAACTAATAATCAATTTCATTCATTTTTAATAAATCATTTTTTTGGAACTGTACTTTTTGAGACAGATTTCTCATGCATCAGTCTCTCAGTGATGTCTAGTGTTCCATCTGTGCTAAGATCTCCTGTCATCTTCCCATTATACATCAGAAAAGACTGCAGTCTTTTCTGCAGTGATCCACAGAAAAGAAAAGAAAATGGGGAAAGGCATTGCAGGAAGGTCTGGCTTGATTAAGTGGAAAATTTTAAATGGCCCACATTGCAGATAGGTATCCAAGTCACATTGATTTCAATGAGAATAGGATAGCTTACAGTCCCTCATCTCTCTGAAATGTTCCCTTGCACCCTAAGGCAATTTAATTTGGAAAGAATTGCTGGAAGAAATATGATAGGTGTATAAAATAAGCAGTATAAAAAGCATACTGCCACAGCAAGGGCAGTGCCCTGAGACTCGGAACCTGCTCAGAAGTTAATTGAAATCAATTGCTAAGACTTCTGTTGACTTAAATAAGCTCTGGATGAGCCCTTGTAAGAGCTACTTTCAACACCCAGGTCTACCACAAATTTTTTGAATGGCTCAAAGCAAGTCATGCAGAGCCATATCCAGAAAGGGGGCCAGATATTGTAATGGGATTGCTCCAAGTGAGGAGAGTGTGAAAGGTTCTCTGTGCAGCCTCACGCTAGGGCTCTTTTCAGAAATGTGTTATGAGCTGCTAATGTAAAACAAGTAATATTTAACCTGTGGTGCTTACAGTTGTAGGATGCTCTCAAGACAATTAAAAAACATTTAAAAATTAGGATTAGGCATTTAGGATTAAAACATCCAGCATCTGTAGTCAGACTAGTTTGGATAAAATGTCATGGGCCACCAATCCTCATGTTTCTGAGTATAAACTCACCACCAGCTGGAATAATGAAGCAGATACTTCAAAGGAACAATATGTTACTGTTAAGCAATTTATTCTATCATTGACATATTCTGTTATGCAGCCTTTATGTGGATGGAAAGGGGGTCTGTTCTCACTGCCTGGGGAATGGCAGAGCTGTCTATAACTTGTGTAACTGGGGCCATTCCCTTGAGGTGATGGAGGTTCCTGGTGAGTGCTGCACCCTTCAGACCTGCTGGGCTGGGTCTTTATTGCTGCTCTAACCCCTCGTAAGTTCTAGCAGTGGTTTTGGTGCTATCAAGAAGGCTTTGCACAGGAGCTGAGCAGCACTTTGTGGGATGGAGCCTTAACCATCTGTAATGAGATCAGCTCAGATGGTCAGAGCATGGTGTTAATAACACCAAGGTTGTGGATTCAATCCCTGTATGGGCCATTCACTTAAGAGCTGGACTCTTAATACATTGTCCTCTAATCCTGTCCTAGGAAAGCACAGACAGTTTAGCTGGAGATAATAAAAAAGGTCATCTAGAAGCCAAAGAACTGCTTCTGGTCATTGTCCGAATTCTATTTCGTTTAAGCTTGACCCAAAACACAACTTTTATGTCACTGAAGGAATTTGTTTTTACATTTACATGTTCACTCCAAAACAAAGAGAAAGAAAAATAATCACTGATCTTGTGAAAGCTTCACCAGAGTCAGACTGAGGGAGACGTAACTTGCATATGAACTGAGTTCCTGCTGCTTTGCCTTATATATATTTATGTTAGCTAAAGTAGCTTCAATACTAAAGGAAGCGACCAGTCCCAGAAACTCAAAAGACTGGAAATTAAGAGAGATGGGCATCTGCAGTTCAAACTCATCCTCTGAAAAGGCAGAGGAATTTGAACTTTTTTGGCATTTCTCTTTACTAAGAATTTATTTATAATTACCTAGAATTTTATTAAACTGGAACTATTCAGGTTTAGTTTTTCCCTTTGGGTTCTGTCTTACCTTCCTCCTGCCTGTCCTTATCATTGGGCTTTTTTTTTATCACAGGGGTCCTGAGAAGTTTTCCTGCTTCTTTCAAACATGTGACCTCACTTGTAATGTCTGTAACCATGCTTACAGTTTTAGTGTCTCTTGAAACTGAGAGGATAAGGACACAAGTATGCCTGTGAGAAAAATCAAGATGAATTATATCATTCTTTCAGGAGTATTACCTTTCTCCTGGGCTGTGTTCAGCATCAGCTGAATGATAAAGTTTGCCTGAGGCTACATATTTTTTGGCAATTGATCAGCTTACTGGAAAAAACTGTGTGAAATGTCAACTTCTCTGTGAAAAAACAAGTGGAAAGGGGAAAAAAGGAAGAGGAAAGGTATGGTTTTAAAAGCTTCTTTTTCTTTTTTACAGCTTTTTGTCCTGAAGGTGCCCTGTTAAAGAAAAAAAGAATAACGGAATAGTCTATATATTGTAACTACAACCTAATTGATTTCTCTGTGAACTACTGAAGTTAAGGGAGCTTTCACAAATGGATTATGTGTTCTTTGGTTCAAGGAGACCACTGTGAGGTTTGCCAGTTTCATAACTGAGCATTTCCAGAAATCAGAATTAATTTCATGTGATTTTAGGTAGCTTTTAGGCTTTGGCCTTTCCCTGGCTGAAGCCTGTTTTTGTTTTTCCTTGTATCCCAAGCATGAAGTAATCAAATGGCTTTGCTTTGGTCTGTTTGCAGACTGCATGGTAGTCCTTGCATTCCAGATTGTGAGTGTGTAATGTTTGGAAGATTAGTAATGATGTGCTATCACAGCCAAGGGCAGTCCAAGTAAAAGCTTTCTGGACTGTGACTGATGGGTGGAGTTTATGCCGCTTCTTTCACCCTGGGATTGCTAGCCACAGTCTCATCACACATCTTGTTTAACAGTGGAGGGAAAAGGGGCCGGGTTTATGAGGGGATTAAAGCTTCTGACTTTTCAGACAGGATTCTTTAAATGCAAAGTATTCTGATATAATCATATTTATTTTATATTTTGTATGTGGAGACATGCCTTCTTCAAGACTCTTACTTAGACTGCCTATTAGCCAGCCAAAATATTTAATAACTTGGACAAAATATTTAATAACTTGGATAACAAGTATCAGTTAAATTAAGATGTCCTTAGGCTGTGGTTCAGGGTTTCCTGGATGGGGATGAATTTAAGGCACACTCCGTATGTGAAATCTTGTTTTCTTTTCAGGGCCTGTGTTTGCAATGGCTTCTGTGTCTGGGAGAGTGATCTATTTCTTAGAGACACTCTATGACTTCCCTTCTCACTAGGTACAAATACAAACATTCAAAATGTTTGTGTGATCTCTGCTTCTGTCTCTCTCCCTAAGAAAACAGCCTTTTCTTCTTCCCTACTTTGACTGTATCACTTTCAAGACCCTCTTTAGATGCATGGTCATGCCTTTCATTAATAGAAATTGTTGGCCATCTTCAAGCCACCTGAACCATGGACCTGTAAGGACTGTGAAGACTTGCTGAACCTGCAAACTACATAGGTTATATAAACTTTTGCACATCTTGCTTTCCAATGGATTTTTCATTTTTCATTGCCATTCCAGAGTTTGCTTGCTCCAATAATCATGGATAATGGGATACCTAGGAGCATCTAATCCTTCCTCTTGCCCCAAAGTTGGATCATGTTTAAGTCATTCCTGACAGACGTTTTGTGCAACCTATTTTTAAAACTGCTAGGCTCAGTTGTTTCAAAATTTGACATATTCTCTCATTTGTAATTAGCAGGTTTAATCTGAACTTCTCTTGCTGTGATTCAAGTCCACTTTCCCGTATCTTCTGCACCCTGGGTATCAAAACAAATTTATTCCATTCTCTTTAAAGGTTATTTTCTGCTTTCAGTGTTCTCATTTCTAGAGTGAGCAATGCCCTTTCCATCATCCTTTTTTTTGTGGCTCTTCTTTTGTAGGCTTTTGGTTAGTCCTATCCTTTCTTCCGAATTTCTCAATCCATTTCCTAGTGAAAGTACCACTGCCAGACTGGATGTAGTGTTCTTACTGAGGCCTTATCACCGCCAAGAAAAATAAGGGAATTACATCAGACAAAACTCCTATTTATATAGCTTAGGTTGATGGATGCCTTCCTTGCATGATATTGTTGACTCATGTTCAGCTGTGATCCTCTGTAATATTCCCCAAGTCTTGTTCAGAACAACTGTTTTCTGTCTAGTCATTCCCCATCCTGTACTTTCCCAGACAGTATTTTCCCCTCCTAAGTACAGGACTTAACACCTGTCCTTCCTCAGCTGAATCCTGTGTTTTTCACAGTTTCTCTGAGCTCTCCAAATCATTTTGAAAACTCTTTGTCTGCTCCAATTTGCCTATAGCACTTTACCCCACATGCACATTTCAGACCTGTGATCTGTTCTGTTACCCAGACTGCTGAATACCAGTATAGGAAAAGGCATTAACCCTTCCAGATTTCCAAATTATACGCCTTTCTAGTTTGACAGCAGACTACTCATACCAGCTGTGAGTGAGGTTTCCAAGAAGCTATGCATTCATGTCTTCTTGTAGCCTCATCTACAGTATGCTACTACTTTTGAGATTATTTTCTGAGATGGTGGAGCTTTTGCTGTCTTACCTGTGACTATGAGTTATTTCTCTTTAATTCATGTTTCTTTTTACCCCAATATTTTTCTTTGCTGTTTGTTTTCTATGCCCTTCCTCACAAGATGCTGATAAAGAGGGAAGCTTACTACTAAAGTGGGAAGTAACAAAGGAGAAGCCCTCCAGAGCTCAAGTTGAAATGTATTTTATTCTTACTATTTCCCTATCCTAGGTGGCACATTTCAATAAACTAATTTGACATCACAGTAATAACAGTTACATTTTTTCCTCCATGGTTACAATAACCTTTTGGGGTTTTTTCCCTCCATAATTGTCTTTCAATACTGCTGTTTCATTTTTCGCTCCCTATGATAATTATTTACAAAATTTATTTTACAGTTGTATATATTGTATATTCTTTAGCTTTGCAATAGGGAAACGACTTTAAAAGTCCTTGTAGATTTTCTAACGGGAAGGAGCAGGTGAAAGGTTAGCAGCTGTGATAGTTCAGTTAAACAAGCAAGAGCTGTAGGTTCTAAACAGAAAGGCTAATTTTAGAAGATGACCTCAACAGGTGAGCACATAATTTCAGGTAACTTCAGAGTCCTTTGCTTCTCTGCATTAAATGTCAGTGTGCTTCTCTCTGTTGACTGCTACCCTGAATATATAGATTGCAGGAGCTGAGTTAGATTCCAGATCAGCAAGATCATGTTTTCCACTGGAAGTGTTCCAGATGATGATAAACATCATCAAATAACTTTGGGCTGACCATGAATGTTGATGAAAGCATACCTCAGACTTCAGGGACACATAGTCTCACCTACCTTATCTAAATGCCATGAAAGTTGTTTGAAATCACTGCAGTGTCTATGCAGCAAATCATACATGGATTTGGCACACTGTTGCAAGACTTCTTTTCTTTCAACTGTAGAGCTGGCCTCCCTGCACTAGACTGCCTCTGGTTACATGGCTGCACGTCAGAACGTCAGTGGATTCCCCACTCTTGTTCACTCAGGGCCCACAGTTCCCTCAAGAAGGTTGTCTCAATGTAATGGCTCAGCGCCACTGTCTGGCATGCAGAACATTCCTGGTTTGTCTCCGGAGATCCGCACTGCAAGTGCTGACATGTAACACCACAGCTGTGCAATTTGTCAGCGGACAAGGGGGAAGGAGCCCTGCCTCGCTCCGTCAGGAGGCAGTGCAGCTCTGGCCTTGGCTCTGCCTGAGCTCCGCAGCCTCCCAGAGTCAGGGCACCTCAGCAGCTCACGCCAGCAGACGGGGCTCGCACAAGTGGCCTGTCAAAAACTCAGTCCTGCACAACGTCTTTCACAAATGAGAGGTCCCAGGAATGGATCTGTTTGCCATAGACCGGATCACCGTATCCTCACTATAATTAAACATCAGTTATAGTGGCATAAATTGTGCAGTCTTTGGTGCTGTTCTACCTGAAAGTCTGAGGCAGACTTTCAGAAATCACTTGTCTTCATATAAAATATAAAAAGACCCTACTTTGTAATCTAATTTATGCCCAGTTTGTCCTTGTGTGTCGGTATTTATCACTATCAAATGGTACTCAGCAGTTATGCGAAAATCAGTGTTTTACCGTGGGTAAAGAAACCATTAAGTTTAGACTTTGCCTCCAGCTATGCATATATCCTTAGAACTTGCATGCACATAAAGAAAAATTAGTACTTAAAGGCTTGACAAATTAAGCTTTTTAAGGGCTGGATATTACTTCTAATATAGTACCTTTAAAATTAGCAATTACTGAAGTAAAGTCTGTACTAAATATATTAATTATGGGTATTTTTATTAATAGTGAAAATGTGCTAGTCATTACCTAGCACTTCAGTGATGAGAGGAAAAACTCCCTATGCATGCATTAGAAAGGAGTGGGGTAAACAAAAAAATAAGCAATTATTGTTAATTCTCTTGTGCTTATGGGGCCATGAAGGATGAGAAACAGAAGTGAGGATGACTGGAAGCAGACCAGTTACGCCATGATATGAAAGGAAGTATATAATAGTGAAGGCATGGAAAGATAAGTCAGGTTATTAACATGCATATTTCAGTTATCTGAAAAGCTGAAAGTAACAGCAAGGATTTTTTTAAAAGCCCGTTTTTTCCTCAGAGTAGTTTAACATTAATTTTTTTACTGTTCCCATTGTTTTCTTTAATTACGTTCTGCTGTTCTTTAAGAAGTTGGCTAATATAGTTAAAATGGCAAACATTTGCCATTTCTGCAGCTAGAAAAGAGCATGATACAAGCCATTAGTGACATAAGCCAGTATTCTGGGATCAAAGAGTGTGTATACGTCCTAGGTATGATCAGTTGCACATTCCAATGTTTTCTAAATTTATAATATGTGAATTGAGGATTATATTGTCACTGGCTTGAGGTGCTGAGGGAGTACACAGCTTCTCACAGTACCTGCAAAAAGACATCATTAGTTTATTCCGTACTGTTCTGCATCAGGCTTAAAATTCTGCAGTGTTTGCCTTTCATTAGCTGGCTGTCCCAGCATATTTGAAAGTCTCAGCTATCCATGGTTGAGTGTCCGATAGCTTATCTCCAAAGGTTATCCTTTTGCATCTTGATCTGCTTGTCTCTTGAAAGCACATGATCTGCATACTGCAGCAGCCAGTTCAGCTCCTGAGTTTTGTCTTTCAGAGGTCTGGAACCAGTCTGTATCTCTTGGTGAATCATTCATAAGCTTCATTTTCTGATTGTTCATGGGGTGATTATTTTGCTCTAACTTAATGTGTTTAGTCAAATTCTTCAGGTGATTCTGTTCTCCTATAAAATCATCTGCTCTATAATCAAATAATTCTTAAGGACTAGATCTCCCCTGTGTTTTCCTTTCAAACTATTAGAAAACTTTCTGGTACTTTCAAATGTCAGAAAATTTTGTTTGTTTGCTTATAAAGCAACTTGCAGGCTTGAGCTAAATTTTACCTGGTCCTTTGTAAATATACCCTGAGTATTTCTGAACACCACCATTTCAGTGACATGCAGTCATGAGCAGCAGAGCCCACACAGGTTCAGGAAAATGCAAAGCCAGAGTAACTGCGAAAGAACCTACCGGTTGTGGCCACCTGTTGCCATTCACATCCAGAGAAAACAAAATCACTGAAAAAAAAAAAAGTCAAAAGTGGTGCTGACTGAAATATTTTTCAGGAGAAGCTGATAGAAGTAAATAGAGACTTACCCAGAAGGCAGATTTCACATACCCAGGCACTGGAAATATCTGCTTCAGTCTTCAGCTTTTCTATCCAAACAATTATTGGAGAGAACAAGAAAACACATACAGCAAGCTCCAGAAACAGGGTTCAGTGTAACCTGGGAAAACCTAATACATTAATAACCATAACTGACTGGACTGAAGTGTTTTTCTTTTTTTTTTTTCCCCTGAATTTTCCTTCATTAATTTTGGAAGTCGCGTAAGAGAGTGCTTTCCTGCCTCTCTCCACAGTCTGTTGAGGAGTATGATGTTGCCATTCTTCCAAGATGAAGTCTTTTATTCCTGCAACTGGATACTTATGTTACTTCAGTCCTATTTCAGAGACAACATCTCATTCTATATGAAATCATGTTTGTATTTTAATGACTATTGCTGCTGCAGAACCATCACGACACTATCCAGATCACACTTTATAAATATGAATTAAAATACCTGTGCACAGTAGTAACAGTAAAAACCAGAATTTATTCTCCATTATGTCTAGGTGCCTTACCCACTTTGGGAATAAACCATGTTAGACACTCAGTGGTACCTAAACGGGTGCTGCTCTTAGCAGCTTAAGTGAGCGGGACATTTACACCAGAGCACAACATGTATGGCCAGGCCAACCCTGGCCCTGAAGTACTCACATTATCTAGGTTTTCCATCTTTCTTTTTTTTTTTTCCAACTGCTTCTTTTCCCTGATAATGAAGAGTTGATTCTATATTACTTTTCAGAAGATTGCAATTCAGGCAATTAATTCTCCAAAGGTTAAATTTCAGGTCACAGAATAACAGATTCAGGCATGAACCAATGAAAGGCCTTAGTCAGACTAAGAGGCAGATTGACATCTTTTATTCTTAGATATGTTTCTTTGGTACTGTGTAACTCTATGGTTAAATAAGCTCTTAAAGCAATGAAGTCATTGCTGTTTTTGTTATTTGATGCTGAACTATTTGGGGACACAGTATCCCGTGTGTGCCTGGCTCCATCACTTTTCTACTTTATGAACCCTTTATTTTTTCTGGGTTCTGCCTGTGCCTTTCTTGATCTGCTCATAAAAATGGAATATTCTGGGTGTGAGTTCATTTAGACTGGAGAGCTGCTTCTGATTTATCCTTATGCAAGTTAGAACAACAGTTAGATCAGGCTTTCAGTTTTAGCATGCAAACTGCTACAGCTGGAAACCCCAAAAAGGCATTGTAAGAGGTGGGGATTGTTTAATTGTACTGGGAGATGCAGTAAGCATATTAATCTCAGCTGAAATTATTAGGAGTGCTTTTTGCATGAGTCCTCATTAGTACCCATGGCATAGATACTGCAAAAAACCCAACAGTTTTAATCTAAAATCATAGATATTTAATATATAGGAAGTCAGCAACAGGAAAGTCAGTGTTTTGCCAATATTAACAAAATCTCTATTAGCTGACAGTTGCACAAATACAGAATATGTCTCTAGCCAAGGGAAAAAAACCTATAGCTCTGATTTCTCCATGTACATGACTATGTTCCATATTAGGAGAATAGGAACTGGTATAGCTGTTAGCACTTGTTCAGTTCTACTGCCAAACCCAGACCCTAAAACTATGTTGTTTGGACCAGCCACTGTTCTTTCTCTCTTATGGCAGTGCTTCAGAAATACTGTAAGGCTTGGCCAGAAAACTGCTTATGTTGAGTTCTTGAATAAGAAAGTCCATGAACGTCTGTCAATCTGTGCTTGCTCACACCCGCCCATTTATTTCCCTGTGGGACAACCTCTGAGTGAGCCTGTGCTAGCGCTTTTTGGTAAGGCAGGGGCCAGCTGGCGGTGAGGGGTCAGTGCTTCTGCTACACCAGATCATGCCAAGCCAAACACTGGGGTATGGCAGAAAAAGAGAAAAAAACCATGACAAGAAGCAGACATAGGGATGAGGACTGTTAAAATGAATGGAGAAAATAGTTGCAGAGTTTTAGGACCCCATGCCGAGACTGAATGCCAAGTTGGATGTATTAAGTGCAGGAACAGTAGTGCCTAGTAAAACACACTTGATCCATTATTACAAGTGATGTAATATGTCTGTGCGAAGTAACACGTTCTTGTGACTATCCACCTCCTAATCCAGGGCCGTGCATTGGTGTCATAGCTGTGCTCCTGCTGCCCTCTGAGCCATGAGTCACCATCTTTCACTTCCTCAAATAATTACAGGCAGCAGTGGCTGTTGCTTAGTCTCAAGGGCTTTCAGTGCTGCTCAGGAAATTAACACAAAACCACTTTTCTGTGGATGATAGTGGACACCTGGGATTTGCTTTAAACCTTGGGCAGAGATGGGTTTTTTTCCCATGAGTTGCCTCACCTGTCTGCCAGACCTTACCTTTCCTTTGCTGGAAGATCAGACATCTTGTAGCTATGCAGTGCTGATCACCCCTTGGCCCTTGCCAAGAAAACACATAAGTTGCAAAATTCTTTTCCTTGTGGAAATTCTTTTCCTTGCTGTGAAGCTCCATTTTGTATATTTCTCAGAATATAGCGTGTGTAAGTCAATGTGTCTAAACAAGTACTGATGGCTCTTCATTTTTAGAAGGTGTATTTGGTGTTACATTACCATTAAGTAACTGTGCAACTGAAATCTGGCCCAGTTCTCTACTCACTGCACCTGGTTGGTGCTTTCCATCTGCAAAGTGTAAAGTACGTGATTAATGCAACTAACTTAAAATTTTCCAGTCGCCGGAGGTGGCATTTTGTTCCCATTTAGAAGGCTACATACTTGTAAATGACTATGCCAGGTGCAGGGGAGGAGAACCTGACCCCTTCAAAATTCGTCTTTCCCCTGAATTAGGATTAATTTTTCAAAGGAGCCGGGATGTTTCTGCTTTCCTCGGTGCGTGTGTGTGTGTGCATGCTGGGGGGAGGGTGTGTGGCAAGCAGAGGTAGTGCAGGAGCAAGTATTGAGATGGTCTTTGACTTGTTCCCCTCTAATGAACAGCAGGTTAAAGAGGAAGAAAGAGCTGGAAGAAACATTTTCAGTGTTATTTATTTAATGAAAGAGTGCAACTTCTGCTCCATCGATCATCTGAAATTTCCTCCCAAAACGTGTGCAGGTAAAACTTTTTTGTCACATTGTATCATCAGGCAGCAATTCCACTGCTTAATCCTGGGTTATTACAGCAGCAGGTAAAGCCTTCCCGAGTAGGTCTTGATCGCGTTAATGTGTGTGTTTGGAAGTGGGGAGCCCAGGATCGACATCTTTTATTAAAAGCCTATCTTGGTTGGGCCCAGACGGGGGGCTTGCCTCAGAGATGACTTTCTACTAGAGAAGGTTTATTAATTGGCTGGGGGTACACTCTCCCCCCGCTTTTTATATCAGCCGACAAAGCCTATGTCTGATAAATGACCGATAACTTTTCTTCAGAGGTGCTACCAGACAGGGATTAGAACAGTACACACTCTTTTCCCCTTGGCGTTTGATGTTTGTAAACTGTTGCCGGAGCGTGAAGGGGCCGGTGCTGCTCGCTCTTTGCTGTACAGCCCATTCTTTGCCAAGCGCGGCCCCCGGGACCATCCCGGGCAGGGCCAGGTGCGCCCCAGTCACCCTGCCCCGAACAGGTGCGCCCGAGCCACCTGCCCCGGCTAGGACACAGGGTAGAGCCGCCGGGCTGCCGCGGGGCGTGGGTCCCTCTCGTCGGGCAGGTGCGGACGGAGGAAGGAGGGAACAGGCTCGGCGCCCAGGTGGGGCCGGGCCGGGGGNTGTCCCGCCGTCGCCAGCCCGGCGGGGGGGCGGCGGGGGGAGCGCGGTTGTCTCCAGGGCCGGTCCTCTGCCCCCTCCCTCCCTTTTCTCTGCCACCCTCCCTCCCGCCGCCGCGGCCGAGGGCNTATGGTCCCCGCCGCTGCCATGAGCCAGGCCCCGGCTCCCCGCGGCGCTGACCCGCCGGAGAGCGATGCCCGCAGTGGGGCCCCCAGCCGAGGGATGCCGCCGCCGCCGCCCAGCCTGCCCCAGCTCCTCCACAAGTAAGAGCCGCCCCGCGTTCCGCCGCGCCGGGAGGGCGGGCGGGCAGGCGCGGGTCGTTCTCCCTCCCTGGTGGCGGTGCCCCCGTTCCCTCCCCCCGCGCCCAGAGTGACAGCCGGGCGGGCAGAGGGTCGGCCCGGCACCGGCCCTGGTCGTGGCCGAGCGGTGCCCCGCGGGGCTGAGCCTCGCTTCGCCGTGCGGGTGGCGGCGGGCCTGTCCCCGGCTGTTGGGGGCACGGACTCCCCTAAAGACCGGCAGTGGCCTCGCTTCCCTCAGAAGTTTTCTGCCCGAAAAGCCGCTCGTGTTGGTTTCCCGAGGGTTCGGCCGGGCACCGCGTCTTCCGCGCCCGGGAGCTGGGCCGGGGAAGTTTCCTTCACTTGCCCCGCGGCGGTGTGTGCCGCCTGCCCGGCCGCTGTTCCGCTGCTGCGGTCCCCCCGGCAGGCCTGGAGCGAGGGGCTTGTGGGGTGCCAGAAGAGATCGCATCTCTGCAAAACTGTCACGGGAAAAGTGACCTGTGCGGGCAGGGAAGGCTTATTAATGAGTGCAATGATGCGAATGGCATTTTGCTGTTTCGTTTTCCGCACAGAAAAAGGGGAAAAAGCACTTCTGCTACACAGATGCAGTGGTGCCAGTGATACTTATCTGGCTAAATGAGAAGCTTGAAGACAAACTGAATGGTCTGTAGTTAATAGGTGAAGCACGAGTAAGGCCTAAGCTGATGATCTGTGCTGATTCAAGGTGGTTGCGTGCACTGTATCTCATTTTTCCCCAAGTCATAACGTATTAAAGGAGGTAAGGGCTTTTAATCTGCTAACAAATACCCGGCTGTGGAGCTATTAGAATTGCCTTCTATTACTTTAAGATTTGCTGCTTGAGTTGACGAGCAGGACACTGGGTGCTGCGCAGTGGTGAAGGTTGAGAACCGCTTTCGATATCATGTCCCAGACCGCCAAGTGGACTGAGCCCGTGTTTGGCCCTCAAGCAAAGCGCGAGTATGACAAAGCACTGAGGAGCTGCCACGGCCTTGCCGCTGCTTTCCTGCAACAAACCCTTCAGCAAAAGCCCTGGCTTAGGCATCTCCATTATCACTTTCTTAACAAAACCCAACAATGTAACAAATGGACGAAATGCTTTCAATTCTCTCACATTTGCTAAATACACACATATATAGAAATACTTAACGTGCAACGTATGCTTTAACGTTACAGCAAATTTAAAGTATGAATGTTATTTTAAGTTGGGAATCACATCAGCTTTTATGAATATGTAAATAACTGGACTTCCAAACTTTCTGCAGAGTGTGGTCCGTAAACTTGATGCTTGATTTTCTTTTAGTCTGTTTGCTTTTAAATCATGGTTTGTAACTTAATCGTGAAAACGTTCAAGGTTCTTGCTGCCTACATTTTTATTTCTGATTGGAAATATAGACTGGGAGGTTTGCACTGAAACTGAAACACTAATGGTCTATTCCTAAGTCCACTGGGCTGATGCAGTGGTACATATTAATTATTGTGCAACCACACAGTAATTTACACTTACTCAAAATCCGTCTTAAGTTTTAAACTACAGTCTCTGAAGATGACCCTTATTTTTTCACAATTACCAAGACTTTACGTGGCTGTGTATTGCAAGTCAGATAGGTAGAATACTTCATGACTGTATTTCTGATGTGGTATGTGCTTCATATGAGGGCATCACATTCTTGCTAGTCATGCTTCCTGGCAAATTATAGGTAGGAAAACTTGAAATGGTTTCCTTTTGACTCTACCTTTAACAGAAAGGTTTGAGAGGGATGCCGTGTTCTGACTGTTCTTTGTCATGTTAATGTGACGCAGGGTGGCAAACATTGAACATCTCCATCTAAGGTCCTGCAACTTGATCATACAGTTTAGTAACCGTGTGGCGTAATTTGGTGTGAGCCTGTTTACCTGACAATTAATAAATGCATTGAATTGGAAATGCAGGCAAATTGTACTTTGTTTTGCTGATAAGTATTTAGTATTTTATAATCTAAATTGAATATTCAGTGTGAATGATTGGGAGGGAGATACTAGGGAACATCCAAAATTGCTCTTCCAAATTTATTTCTAATACGCTAGAAACAGGTGTTACGACTGGTAAAATATGATGGAAAGGAAAGCAGTGATTCTTCTACAAAATGAAGTCATGGTTTCATTACTAGGAAAAAAACTTTGATCTCATTTTCTGAGTATTTTTTTTCCTTGACTTTTTAAAAAATAATTGCCATCTTTTTGCTTTGTGAGCTGCAGTAAAAAAATGTGCAGTTGCAGAATGCTAATTCAGAGTCAAGTAGATCAGAATATTCTGCAGTGTGTAACAAAACACCTCCCTGTTTCAAGTCTTTCATTATAATATAGTATAAAATATACATTTTTCATTATACCATTTAAACTTTGAAAGCTCTCTGGATTCCTTCTTTCGTCCCTCTCAGTAGTTTTGTTAGGAAGTTTTACAGATGTTAGGTGAAGAGCAATGTAATTTTAAAAAATGGCTTCCTACATGGGCAGCTGATAAAACTTCACTGTGAGTGCTGAGCACTGAACAAGGATTAAAATTTAGCAAAACTGGAGATCTGAAATGTCTTTGGTAGCAGCTGCATTGGCTGAACTCATGCAACACAGGCAGCGGGTGCTATATTCTTTAAATGCCCCTCTACTCTAACACTTAAAATGTAATTTTAGTATAAAATTATTACTAAACCTCTAGTTTGAAATTCCCTGCTGGTAGTACTCAACTACAATAAGATATAAATTGAAATGTACTCTCTACATGTTGTACTTTTTCCCCTGAGTGACAACGTCAATTGAGTTGATAGTAAAGGTCCAATGAAAAGATTTACAGAGCAGTTAAAGCATTCTATCTATGCAGGTTGTTGTGATGTTTGACGGGAAAATACTTCTTATTTTCCAAAACTAAAAGCCTTATTGCAGTCAAAGCCCTCAAGCTGTAGAGCTGAGCATGAGAAATTGCTGGGAAAGGGAAACCTGAATTTACGTGCTTCAGAGGATGACTTACAAAAACATACCCTTGTGTATGAAATAAAGCAGAAGACTGAAAAGAAGAACAGTTGTAATGGTGCTGGCCAGTGTTCATAACCAGTTTCTGCTGCAGTTGTGTGGAAGGAGTGGAAATGCAGGGTAGGGTCTGTAGTGCCAGCAAGTGAAACACATATTGGATATCTCTGAAAAGACCAATGTGTGGTTGGAACTGTTGGCCTGGGGCTTTTCCCCCCTCTTTCGGTAAGTCTGCTCTTATGAGAAAATTTATATGGTTTGAAGGTTTTGTTTATAATTTGCAGTTGCAGTGCAAAGTGTGATTTTTAGATGACAGGTCAGTGTGTGACAAACTTTAGTACCTGCTGTTAGATTGGCTGGAGTGGCCAAGCAGCATGAGAGAGTGGAGATTCCTATTAATAATTCCAGGTGTGTGATTCATTGCAGTCTGACAGAGCAACTGGCTGGAACTAACTGAGAGAAAGGACTGAGTGGTGGCTGTGAGTTAGCTATAGAGATGTTGCATGAAGAGTGCCTTCTGTGAGAGTTCTTGCTGAAAACATGCCACAAGTAAACTCTGCGGTTATAGGAGACCTCATTGTATTGAAATCCAACTCTTTGTATGGTTTCGGTTCTAATGATTTGTCATGGGTAATATCTGTCCAATGGAAATGGAGCAGTTTTTAACTCCCTGTGTTGATATAGGAATATATGTTTGGTTTACAAATTGAATAAAAGGCACCTTAAAACAATGGGGGGAAAACCAAAGTTAATATTTTTTTTCCTAAGGGGTTGTGCCCTGCAGATTTTGAGCTCCTCTGGAAGGAAGATGGAATTTCCAACATCTGTGCCCAAGTTGTCATCAGTTTGTGCCAGTTCTGGGAGCAGAGAGGAGTAAGCAGGCTGGTGCTGAGTGCTTTGAGTCCTTGTTGGGAAAAATTACCTCCAGTTTATCTTCTTGTTGGGAAAAATTACCTCCAGTTTATCTTCTTTTTTTAACTCTAACCTATTATATTAAATGTGTGAGTTTTTTATTTTCTTCCTTGTCTGTTTGTTTTGTGTAGTGTGGGATTTTCTTTTTCCTTTTTCTTCCTTTTTTTTTTCTCCTCCCCAACTCAAAGTCTCTCAGGAGAGATAAAATATGAAATGTACTCCTATTATATACATTAGTCATGGCAAATAGTTTGGCATATATGGCAAAGGCTAAGCTGATACTTAACAAGGGGACATTAGGAGAAACACTGATTTTACTGTTTCTCTTCTTACTGTTACTGATACAGGCTTTCCATACTTATTTGCCTTTTAAAGTACATCTCCAAAATCTCAGTTTCTTCTCTACCTGATAGGGCTCTGAAAACTCATGGAGTTTGTGTTGAAACAACTCTAACAGCCCTGACTGGAGTTGAAAACAAAACAGAGAGGGCTGTAGTTGTCTTAGCTGAGCAGCTTTACCAAAACAAGGGACAGTAGGTGCAAAAGCAGCATCGTGTGGGACTTGCCAGGGAATGTGGGAACTAAATCCACATTGCTAAGCTCCTCCTTGTGTTTCCCATTTATTGTCTCTGTATATTATGAAACGCACAGTGAGGGAAAATACAGTTTTCCCGGAATTGTCTGGCTTCTTGATGTGTAATTATTGGGACTCTTCTTACACCTCACCTGAGATTAGAATCAGGACTTAAAATGCCAAATGTGTGTACCAAATGTGTGTGCGTGGAGGGGGCAGGGACAAATGGAGGGTGCTTCACTTTTAAATTTTGTTGTTTTCCAAAAGTAGCATCAGTGATTATAATTATCTTCAAGTTATGTAATAAAAATTTCTTTTTTATTTATTTCTTTTTTAGTTTATATTCTTTTTTTGATGGAAAACAATGACCCCTCCTTTATGTCAGCTGTGACCCAAAGCTTAAAGATGACTTAATCATATGGATGTTCACTGTTTTAAACAAAAATGACTGAAAGTGTGGAGTTTGGGACCTGGGTTTGTTCTGTTTGGTTGATTTTTTTTTCTTTAATCTCTGATTTAAAACCCAACAGCTTACTGCAGAAAGGTATAATAAAAAGATTGAAGAGAGAGCACAGAGGTACAAAAGCGGAAAGGGGTCAGAACAAAAGAGTTTAGAAGGAATGCATTGCATGCAAACACTTCCAAGTAATCTTTTATTATCAGTTATCAATCAATTCTTAGTTGCCCAGAAATGTCAGATTTTAGTGGAGAGAGACATAACAGCAGTGATGCCAACTTTACCAAAAACTTAAATAATGTGTAATTTATAAGAAGCAATGTAGTAAGTGACTTCTGGAGTACCGTACATGGCAATGGAGTCCTCTTTAGCAAAACTCAGTTGCCTGGATGTTGCTTTTTATTGGAAATTTAATATACTGTTCCAATCAATGGGAAGACTGGAAAATATGTTCTTTTAGTTTTCCTCTTAATTCACCACTTGTCATTTCAGAGCTGTGTGCACCTAACAGTAAGAGTCGTGTGTGACCTGCTCAGCTACTGCTGTGCTGTGGTGATGGTGCTAAAATCTTTCTCATCTCATTTAGAGGAAAGGAAAATGGAGATGGGAAAAACCTCAGTAACCAGTTCTGATCCTTTCTGGGGCCTATCAAAATGGGAGGAACTAGGTCTTCAAAGTTACATTTTTACTTCATAGAGACTGCAGAAATTTATTTAGGAGGGAAAAAATGGGTTGTTTGCGTGAAATAATAATTTTAAACACTTTAAAATTCTCCTTCAAATAGAATCTGCTTTCTCAGAAGAGGAAGTTGTCTTGATTTTTCTTTTATTTAAATGAATTAATTTCATATGATTTGTAGCTGGACACTTTACCAAACTGATGTTATTCCCCTGAATGTACTCCTCCCTTTTCTCCTCCTCTTCATCCTTTGTAACATTTTATAGTTGATTTAAGGATGTAATCGCTCTGTTAGCCTCTGCCCCTCTCTGTGTCCAGCTGCTTTCTCTTTGTCACGCTAATGACCCGTCACAGTGGAGCTGTCACTTGACACAGAGGTTGAAACCAGAAAATGTCTCCCTTTGGGCTTTAGAAACGTTTAATATCTGTCCTGTTCTGACAGCTCAAGCCTAGCCTGTTTTACAAATGCCTCTTGCCTATTTAGAAGAAATGCCGAATAAAAGCATTGGGTATTCTGTTGCAGGAAGGGGGCAAAGGCTTGTTTTCTTAAAGGATCAGTATGTATGAGCACACAAGCAGTTACTTTGTAGCAGGCTAATTGCGTTTCTGGGTGTGTGTATGTAAACTTGTGAAATGGGAGTTTAACTGGTATTGAATATGCAGCTTGTGGTACAATTATCTTGTGCATCTAAGGATCTACAAAGAGAGGATGCATTTGTTGTTAGTTTTTGCCATGTCTGTGTTGGGAGATGAGCTGAACAGGCAATGAGCAGGACCAGGGTGGAGCTGTTCTTTGTGGCTGTTGCATGAAGGATGCAGTTCAGATTTGTTCTTTGTCATCTCTGTTGTTTAAAGATGTGCAGGTGTCTGATCAGCCTTTGCAGAATGCTCCAAAGACACCATGAACCCTGCCTGGCTTGTGGGGGGACAGGAATCTGTAGCTATGCTGATTGTGAGATGTAGTCCATGTCCTGCGCAGTTTTAACTCTAAAGCCTGTGTTACGTGAAATCTTAATGATGGTGACTGCTTGGAGAGGGATTCCATTTCTGGATTACTTCTTCCAAAGAAAAGACAGGGACAGGATAAGGAAGGATTTAATTCCCGTTCTCTTGAGCAATGTCTTCTGCTGGCCAGGATGAACAGAGAAAATGGCATTTCGGGCAAGTTATGAGAGAGCTCCCTGACAGATTTCTGATCACCTGGTCCCTTCTCTGACTTACCAGCTTTTGAGATAACAAAAGCATCTGGTATTATCTAGTCTTAACTTTCCTCAACTTGCCATAAAACTTGTGATTTTCTTTAGAGTAGGACGCAGAGTTTTAGAATTCAAGAAATGTCAAATGTCTTGAATTTGGTAGTGTCAAAAGCTACAGTTTTATGTGTCATGGCTTTGCTTTTTTCCTGGATTCACTGAGGTGTGTGAGTTCATGGTGTCTGTGAGTTAGGGCCGCTTCTTCATAAATGTGCAGGAGATGCAGTGCATTTTTACTTATATTTTAATATTTGTCTTAAGAAACAGACTTTAACTACCTCTTCAACAAGTGACTTGATGGCTGACATTGCCTTTACTGAGATAACGAATACAGTCTTTCTGCAGGAAGAAATCTTATTTCTGTCTCAGCTGATTAGTATGTTTTCCCCTTAAGGGAAGATACGCTAAGTAATTTTATTATGTTGATGACACATACAGTTCCTTACACTGACCAACTTTTATTGTTCTCTTTTTGGCCTCGTTTTTTAAAAAAATTGCAAGATAAAATTGCAAAATACTTACTGACAACAATGTGCTGTATACTATTTTAATAAAGTCTTTCTCACCCTTCTTTCTGTTCTTCTTGAAAATAGAATGAGAGCAGATTAATTTCTGGTACAGAGAAGGTTGCTCCAGTCCCTGCAGTGCTGGGCACAGCTTATGGGTGTTTGCGTGGTTTGGAGTTGGGGTGCTATTCCAGATTGTCAGAGGTTTCCTCTGCTACTCTACACAAAATTCTATCAGAGATCATGCACAATTCAGACTAAGGATGAAATTTGGAGAGAAGATGACAGTCATCTCCTGAAACCACGGAGAGAAATATTAGCGAACTAGGATGAGATTTTTTTTTTCAGCCCTAGGCTCCTCTTATCTTTCAAAGTCTTACGTTAACACATCTTAACATTCACACCCTTGTTATCCATGTACTCTGCACCATCCGTTTGTGTCCCTCTCATGGCACATTCTTGTAAAGTCACCTACAGTTTTCCCCTGTCCTGCCAACTCACAACCAAACATTGGCCTCTTTTCTTTATTTACTGCTTCATTCAAGGTCACTGTTGTGTTGTGTAGGAACACCTTCTCATGGTACAAATGGGGCTGACCCTTTCGCTGGCATCTTTTGTTGACCCTCTGAGATGAACCAAGAGATCTGCCTCAGGTTACTTTGCCAGGCATTACATTTAGGAAAGTGTCATTGTTGCATCTAGAGGTGAACACATTTGTAAGAACTACAGAAGAATAGTGGTTGACTGGGATGGTGATATAGGCACCTCTTGTGGGCGGCATGAGCAAACAGGTTCATAGGTAAAGTGTTGTAACAAAATAATCAAAGTTCTGTGGTACTTGAATCCAAGTCAACTCTTATTTTCTGCACTTGAATATAGCTTCTCTTTCCCCATTTCTGGTGAATTAAAAAGTGCTAAATAAATACTCCAAATTTGACAATGAAATTTAAATTAATCACATGTCATGTATCTTTGGTAGATCTGACCTCTAAAAGACATGGGATCATTACTGTTCAACCGAGGCTTTGTAGGTTTTGTGCATTGCAGAGTACTAAAAGATTGAATTTCCTTCCAAATAAAAAAAGGGAGTTAAATCGACATTTGTAAGGGCTAGAAGTGACTTTGTCATTTTGTGTAGATGGTTAAGGTGTATCTGTGCAGAGTAAAGCATTATGTCTTTATATTGTAAATATATAACATAATTTATAACGTTAGGTGGCCAAGAGTTTTCTTGTCAGTGGTAAATAGGACTTGAATTCCTCTTTGGATATAGTGTATATGCTATGATCTTGTAAAGCCTTATTCATACACATGAGGATTATTTATGTGTATAAGGCTTTAAAGGATCAGATCCTATCATCTAAATTTGCAAGGCTTCATGACTCTTTACTGCTTGTTTTTTGGGGTAGTTGCTGATAGAAGAGACCTAATGTAGTAGAAGCCAAAGTAAATAATAGAAAGCTTCCTTGGGTTCCAGCATGAAAACTGCCGTTTTAAAAAAGAGTATGGATCTGTGCAGGGAGGAGTACAGATCCATGCTCCTTTGTGGTGCTTAATAGCGTATTAGTGGTCTGACATGTTTTCAAACTAGTACTCCGAAGTGTTGAAGCCTCACCAGGTGCAGGGATTTGTAGAGTTGGAGGAGGAGAGGGGTCTACAAAGAGCCCATCAGCTCCTCTGCACAGTGCTGCCCTTACAGGGGGCCATCACTGCTGTCTTCCCGTTTGTGCTGAGCATTTGGGAGAAATAAGGCATGGTCTTATATCTCTCATCTAAGCTGGCTACTTGCTTTGCTTTCTGTGTAAGTTCTCAGGATTTTTTGTTTGTTATCTTTGCTGCCCTTTTTAAATGGAATAACATGAAAATAACAGATACAATTTCAGAGACACTTCTATAAATTTTATAATGATCCCTTTTTATCCCCACCCATATGGCAAGAACATAAAATATCAGCAAATAATATTATTTTCTGGATCGCTGGCAAAATTTATGGAGGGAATCTGCTGTTAAACTGCAAGACAGCAGTTTGTAGTCTTTTCTGTACAACATACTGTCTCATACTGTGTATTTTGGCAGCACTTGTAATCTCCTCCTGCTCTGTAAAAATATAAGACCTTTTTATACAAAGATACAAACAGTCAGAAGGGAGCCTTCTCACGCATGTCTTTTTGATCTATTTAGTATGATAGATTTTTTTCGTGCCCTTCTCTGAAGCATTAAAACCTACTGTTTTGCTTTGACATTTCTGTAATTTCAAACTGTATTATGTAGAAGTTGGTAGCAGTGTTCAAAGCCAAGGACTTGATTGGCAAGTTTTAGCTGTGAGTAAATTTTCACAGCTGATCCATAAATCCCCAACAGACCATTAGGAGCTTCAGAGCGGCTCTGGCAAACTCCCCTACAATAATTGTAGTTTTAAGTTTGTTATATTTAGTTTTCTCACCTCTTAACTGGATGCCAGGAGGACCTCACTAGAAGTAAACCAGCTCTGTATCTACTTTTTTTCTCCAAGCTAGCAGTTTGCACAAATAGCACAGCGTGGGAGGAGGGCTTGCTGGTTGGCTCCTGGTGGACAAAGCAGAGGCTGACCAAGAGTGTGACTTGTGACAAATGGACCCCAGATCTGGGGTTAGACATTTTAGTAATTTAAGGAGACTTGGAGTACATAATTTTTATCCCTCCACCTCCAGTCCCTGTTCTTAAGAAATAACAAAACCATCAAGGGAGCAGGAAAAAAATTTATCTTCAAGCTTGAACATGACAGAGTTGTATATAACTGTGTGAGACAGAGAGGCAGCTCTTAAATTAAGTTCCCTGAGGTAATTGTACTTATTTATCTGTAGCGAAGCTGGCAGTGGCCAGCTTTTAGGATTCAGCACTACTCTAGGAACAGAACTGCATGGGTGGCAATGGTGGGAGCTGCAGGCGTTGCTTTTTCGGTGCTGGAGTTTAATGGTGGGGGTATTGCTGGACCACCTGGAAGCCTGCCTTGGAGAACACATCCCCCTCACTTGCAGGAAAGCCAGTGCTATAGGGACTGCATTGCATCTTCGATAAGTCCTGGAGAATGCTTCTTATATAGTACTGCCAGACAGCCTAATAAAGCCAGAGGAGAGGTTCCTATCGTTCCCCTGCATTTAGATCCTGCTGGGTGGGCTCTGAAGCAAACTCAGACTTGACTGCTTGTTTGAGCAAGCAATGAATATTTTGTATGTTTCCTTCTGAAATCAGAACTGCTTTGCCAAATACGTACTTGCCCCTTGGTGGAGTCTGGTGCATCACCTTGCTGAAGGGACAAGAGGGCTATGTAGAAGGAAGGGGTGTGTCTGCATGGTAAACTCTTTCAAAGGGTATTTTTCCTTTTCTAGGAGATAAAAAAGAAATTGAATCTCTCTGTCCTCTGCCACAGAAAACCAACCTCTCATACCTAGAACTCACAAATTATTTGTTTACACAGGAGGGTGAAAGAGAAGCATTATCTGAATGATTTAGGAAGGGAAATGATGAAGAATTGGTCTTTGAATTTTTGTTTTTTTTTATTTAGGGCAAGAAAAGCAGAAATTTCATTTATATTTAAAGTGCCTTCAAACAAAAATGCCTTCGTGTTACAATTTTAATTTAGGAGGATCAGAAGCTTTGTTGATTAGGGTCTTGTTAGGATAATGATAGAGTAAGTAACTATGAATAGTGATGCAGTGAGTGATGATCTCTTCCTACAAACTTTGTGTTGATCTTAAGCAGGAGAAAGTAAAAATATCAGCTGACACATTCTTGCAAGGAGGCATCTCTAAAATAGAGGGGTTTTCAGTAAAACAAAAGGACTTGGTCATCTCTTCAGTCTTTAGTTTCAAGTGCTTTAACTTCATTTGATGCAAGAAGTCAAGTGGAAGTTGTCATTCCAATGGTGGGAATAGAGTGCTCTTGATGCCTGGGCCTGTTTTGGTATCCGACACTTAAACTAGAAATGCTAGGAGTGATAAGAGTAAATGAGCTCATTTCATGTGTACAAATGAAATGCAGAGTATGCTTCTGCTGGGAGAAACGACAGTGACCTTCATCTGAATAGCATAATGGAAAAAAGTTTTCAAAATTGTATGGAACTTCTAACATAAATTGGGATTGGGCTAGGTAGGATTGGGGGAAAAAACACAGTAATTGGAAGTGCAAAACTGTGTTAAGATTAAAAACGAAAGGTATCAGTTATATGGGTGTAAGCAAACTACACACATCTTCCTAGGCTCACCTGCCTAAATGTTGTGCTCTGCTTTATTTCCTCAAGAGCTGAATGGATGGGAAGCAGATCACTAAAAGGGATGGTACGGACCTGTGCTTTTGGACACAGAGCTCACTAAGATAGTGTGCTTAAGATCATAATGGTGGGGTGTCCTCACCTAGGAATTGCTGACCAGCAATGGTCAGATGTTAATGCAAACTTTGACTGACTTGCATTTCACTTCCCTGGCAAATACAGTTTGCAGATGCTTATTCACAGAAGTAGCTGGAGTGAATCAATGACCAGTATTAATGCATGTGGAATTTTACAGGTAGCGCCTCAGATGAATCCATAAATAAAGGCTAAATGTAAGAGGGGGGATGATTCTCAAGTCTTACCGCTGAATGTTGCTTTAAAATACAAGCAAGGGAATGTAACTGTGGAAGAGGACGGGAGACTTTAGCAGGCTTGCAGGCTTGTTTTCATTGGAGGATTAACTCGGACTCCTGCCTGGGTTTTAACCATTGTCATCTACCAAGAAAATTAGTCTTAGTTAAAAATGTGCTTTTGTGACACCTGAGGATTTGGAGGAGAATCTGACCTTCACTTGCATAGCTGACATTTTGGGAAGAGTATATGAGAAAAATAATCTACGAGCTGGTTAGCCTTCATTTCCACCGTTCCCTGAAGGATAGAGAAGTTCTCAATGTGATGCTATTGAACAAGAAGAGTTTCAGTCCTGCCCTGCTGTGAAAATTTGCCAGCCTGAAACAGTGTTGGATGGGCAGGGACCTGCTGTGGGGAAGCTTTTGCTTGGATTAGGTTAATCAGAGATATGTCAGGAAGGTGAAGCATGTGAGGAAGCCATACCCAGAGGAAGACTCTTTAGGTGGGAAAAGTCTATGTACTTCTCCCAGCTTCTTTGGGAGAGCCTAGGCATTATTCCAGCATTAAGTCAAACAACATTTCTTCCCTCCTGCACCCACCCACCTTTATGGTTGGTGTTGGCATTTTTCCCCCAACTCTTAATTAAAATGAAAATGAAGTTAAGGTGCAAACTCTGTCATTTGCTTTTCTCTCCTCATGATAGAAAACTACAGCTTTAGTAATTGCAGTAGGTGACTGATGGGAAAACAAAGTGTCCATTCCTGTGTGGATGTTGTTTACCTGTGAAGTGGCCAGAGCAGTTGGGATGTTCTCTAACTTGTGTGTATGTCTTTGAAAGTGAAGTGATTTGAAGAAGCAAACCAGAACTTTTTCCTAATTGAAACGGTGCCTAGGCTTATCTAGGGCCACAACAGGATATTAATAGAACATACTGCATTTCCTTCACATAAAAATACGAAGGGCACTTTGCTGAGAAAAAATCCTGCTGTCCCTTTCTGTCTTTGGGACCAGCTCATCACCCAGCTAAAATTAAAACATGAAGTCAGGCAGTTCTTGCTCTCTATTTTTAAACTGCTTCAGCATATGAATGTGAGTGTGAAATCTTTCTTTAGGCCTCTCTTAACTCAATTACCTACTTATTCAAAATAGTCTCTTCTCAAATTGCTGAGGTATAATTATATTAATCTTTTCTGTAGCTTTAGCTACTTGATGTTTGTTTAATTAGTTTTATGTTTAATTTGTAGCTCTGTTATTATTTATGGTGATGGAAGCTTCATGGTAAGTGTTTAAAATCTGTTTTAATATGTTAAAAAATTAGCAAGTAGATAAGGTTTTCGTATATCTGTTTCATGTGTTCTTCTGGAAAATATAATGAGGAAGTGCACTTAAAAAAAGTATTCAAATTAAATTAAAACAAATGTCTTTTTATTCTTTCATTTCTTCACAACTGTTGCTCTGTGAAAGGTTATTCCTATTTTATTTTGGTTTTATGTCTTTTCTTTTGTTTGTGTGAAAGGGGCAATGTGATCCCAGAACAGGACGTGCAGTGGAACTGCTTATATACACTGTAGATTTGTACCGTTTTTCTGCTGATTTGGATATACTGAATTCTTCTTCCTGCATTTCAGTGAGTTTGAAAAAAAATCCCTGCAACTTCCTTTCAATCTGAGCTGCCTTTGCTTGGCTAGAGCGCTCCTGTTTTCCAGTGGCACACTCAGCCTGCAGAGGGTGTGCTTCCTCCTGCAAACCCTCCTCTCCCAGCTCAGCGCCCATAATCCGGTCTATGAACACGGTGTTCGGAACCCAGCGCTGCACTCAGAGGTACCAAGGGAAAAGGGTGTCTCTGTTCCCTGTGGCATTTGTCCCTTGACTTCTTTGACTTTCAGCTGTTTGGAGCACAGGCTGTGCAACTTATTCCCAAGTGACTCCTTTCACTGGAAAGGGCACTCCTGAGAGAACACAGCGCTTCTTTGCGTACTCTTCTGTGGCTGGCTCTTGACCCTAACCATGGTGCAAAATAGAAACAGAGGCCCTTTCCTTCTCCGTGGTTTCCTGGTTCCTTTGCTTTTGTCAGTGGAAGTAGCTGTGACGTTGGAGATTTTGGGAAGAGTTTTCCCTGCAGTTTCCTGTGTCTGGTCAAGCAGTGATCAGGTGCCACTGTGCTGGGTCCTTTGTGTTCTGTCAGGTGGATGAAGCTGAGTGAGGTGGTCAGTTTTGAAAGGCATTGCCTTCAACATCCACATACTCCTGCAGCGTGCATATGGAAGTCTGTTTGCAGTCCTACCCTTGACAGCTAAATGAGTAAAAGGCCTGCTGCAAACTGTTTTTAGGGTGTCTGGTACCTGGGGATGGCCCTAAGTGTGGGTACATCTGCCCAGGCAAATCCCATTTGCTGTTCTGACTGCTGGACTTTCACACATCTACCGCTTACCAGAAATACCGGAGATTTCATAGATTTGGGTATTGGATGACAGCGCATTTGTATCACTGGTGAGAAACATGTTGCTATTCACAGTGGTTAGTGTCAGTGTAGTTAGATAGCTAGACAGTGATGTTAAGTAACACAAACCTGGAGTCGAAGTCTTTTGGACACATCTTCCCATGCCGATCTTGGTGCTTGGAACAGTTTGCCCATTAATTTGTTCCAAGCTTCCACCCCCTCCCTGCCCTCTCCAGAAAACCCTTGGCAAACCATCTTCTGTAAATCCTTCTGCCTCGGCTGGCTGCTGTCCCTCTGTTCATGCTCTCCTGTACTGTTGCCCATTTTTTACTTCAGATCGAAAATTTGTCAGCACAAAGATTTATGTGAGCTTATTATGTATAAAGAAATATACAGACCCCTTGTTCTTTGAGAAATGTAAAATTTAATTTTCAGACCTAAATACAGATGTGATTTTCACCTGGACAATTTTTTAAAAATAAGGTTAATTACGTTAATAGATTGTCTTTTCTCTAATGGAGAATGCAGTCCAATGTTAGAAATGCCAAACTAACAGTACCTGCAGAATTTCTGCTTCTGTCATCTTTGTCTGCATCTTCTGCCGCTGTTTAGCTTTCAAAACTGATTAGTTTTGTATGTTTATTTTTGTAAATGAATTAGTGAAACACATGCTTGACAAAAGCATCTTGGCAAAATCAGTGGGTTTTAATGGTGTTCACATACTTCTGTGCTTGAAATGAAGCCTGAAAAATTTGTCCTTTGGAATGTTACATTATGTTTTGGCCACTGGAAATGAAGCACCTGACAGCATTAAGCTATCAGAAGGATTTCCAGTCATGGGCAAGCAGCCATTATGTATATGTTGATCCACAGTAGGCAATCTGGACAGCTTTTGATTTACTAGTGCTCATCTGTTCAATAGGAGCTGGCAATCAGGACAGCAGTTACTTTCAACATTGACTGAAGAGTACTGAAAGGGAAAGGAGAATTTTATGCATGCAAGTCTAGTAAAATTGCTGGTTGTTCTTCTAGATAATCTTAAAAGTGCATTTCCCAAGGTGGCAAAAAGAACTTATTTTTGTAATATCTATGCCTGTTTAAAAATACCTTACCAGCTTTATCTTATTTTAAAGCAGACACTTTGAATTCTCTAATGTCCTTTTTGATAGATGGGGTTAAATAACTAAAGAATTAGAAACTGTATCTGTTTTTTAGTGGCTTGAGCATTTATCCATTTGTTTGAATGCTGCAGAGTTCACATGAACAGATTTATTAACTGAGCTAAACATGTGATTTTAAAAAGACTATAAAAATTCTTACATTTTCTTCATATTGGGACTTTAAATAGTTGTAATAGTAGACTTTATTTGAAGAATTTGAAGCATCCTCCTTTTTATTTCTGAAAATGGAACATGAAATATATTTATTGAAGTGGGTAGCAAAACCAAAGAGCCAGGTCATAAAGCACTTTTCACTGAAATGAATAAAAATAATGGCAAGATTCCTGTCACATGATCTGATAACGAAACCAGACAAAATAACTTTCTTGTGTAGCATATCATGTAGGTAGAATAGAAAACGTCTATCTCAATGTTAGTAATAGAGATGTGTGTAATATATCATGATTTTTATGTGTGTGTGTGGTTTTTGGGGTGTGTGTGTTTGTGCACTTATATACAGTTTTATTTATGTAAGGAGCTTCTGTTTTAGAGATTATGCACAATTTTAGTTATTAATATTATTAACCTTTCCCAGTGTATAAATACTCCATTCTGGTCTCCCACACAGCTGCTGTGTCATCCAAAAAGGCCTGTGCTCCTTTCACATGGGAATTGTGTAAAATCAGTTTTAGAATAATGATGTCTATGATAAACTACATTGTCCAAAAGATCTCTTGGTTTCTTATCACGTTTCTGGGGCCACCTGGGTCAAAGCATTGATACGGTGGAAACTGACTTTATATTTTCAGGGTGTGATTTTAGAAACAAATGGTTTGCCTTTTTCCTCAGTTGATATTTCAGATTATTGCATGACCTGTGACATGACCTAATTTTTACAGTAACTTCTAGAAAGTACTCCTTCTATAGGTTTTACCACATTTGTAATAAATTTGTGACAAGGTTAGCCTGACCTGATTGTTTGGAGAGCTGGAGATCATGGAAGAGTTGCGATTGTTGTATCAATGTGGCTTTGTATGGAAAGTGTGTGTGTTTATATATATATACATACACACATACATAGATATATTTTCTGGAACTGTGGATAATCACCCTGTTGCATATCTCCTTAGGGATAGTGAAGCCTTGGAAGTAAAATGGGAATAACTGCCTGGGAAAGCCAATCCAGAGGTTTCATTTACTGAGCTCTCTGCAGGTTGCCCTATTAAGGGCCTGGCTTTGTCTTACTGGAAAAAATATCTTAAGAAGCATGGTGGGATGTGTCAGCCCAGGGCTATTTGTAAAGGGGATCCACTGAAACTAAACTGCTGCATGATGTTGACCCTTGTTGGCTTTCAGCTGTGGAACAAGTTTCACAGAAATGGATATAAGGGGTGTTGTGTAGACTTTGCTTCGCATGTCAGAAGTGGTGCTAGTCCCTTGCTGGCAAGGAGCAAGGCTGGCTTCTCTTGTAGTGAGAGTGAGCCCTGCAGCATGTGCATCCTAGGCCAGAAGTAAGGTAGGATGCTGGATGTTCCTCATGGGAAATGTGGGAGACACTAAAGGCAATTGTGACTATATAAAACACAATGTTTGTCTGCTGAGTTGCTCTGTGGTGCATTCTTAGGGCAGCATTTCTCTTCAGCAACTGACCATGAGCAGTTTTTTCTGCCCCAGTCAAAACAGGAGTAGTGGATAGACCAGGAATAACCTATAGCCCCTGTGACTACAGTGGTTCTGCCCACTGCCAGCCTGTCCCACCCACTCCTTGAGCTGTGATCTAGCTTTCTGTGTTGTTGTCTAATGTCCTCACACTTTTGAGTCTCCCTGCATACCTAATAGAGGGTGCTAACCAGGCACTGGGGCATGTTCAAATCACCTTGCTGGTCCTGGAAAGCTCTATCCCAGTGTGATTTCTTTAAGCTAACTAATCCACTGCAAGAATGGATTTAGCAAGAGAATTTACCAGTGGAGATTTGCATTGGTACATAATTGGTTAAGGATATAAGCTGAAAATCAAGATTGTACTTAGGTATGGTTTTTATTAAGAACAATATCCTACTTAGGATTTCAGTAACATATTTTACAAATCACTCTTCAGATGCTCTTTCTGGAGCTCAAACAGTTGCGTTATAAATGAAGAACGGATTCAGGAGGCTTCACAGTATTAGTGATTACGTTGTAATGTTTTCCAGATGGTAGAACATGATGTAATTCATACTGCCCAGTTTGTTTCACTGCACTGGATACTATTATACTCAGTAAGTAACCAAGAGACTCTAAGAAGCTCATCAGGCTGTTATGAACAATAGCTGGTTAATCCATATGTTCTTTATTACGTTATGAAAACTGCAGATTAACAAATCACTTGGTGAATGCAGGAAGATTGATTGCTACTCAAAACTCTTCGAGAACTGGATATGCAACTCGGATTAGCTTAGCTCAAGCTACACATTGGTGAATGAATTCCATTTTCCTCAGGGCTATGAAGTAGTTTACATCTGTTCAATTGCAAATTCCTCTAGCCGCACTGGGTAGTTTTGATTCCTCTTTGGAGAAATGGCAGGAATGTTGATTTGTTGCTGTTTACATTGATCTGAAATAAAATGACAGCATTAGCATCACTGGTTGTGTGGGCATGGTGGCTAAGGTCAAATTAATTGCAGCTTGCAGTTGCTCATAATTCTGCCAGTGTTCGTGCAGTAATGTTGTTTACTAACTGGTGCTTTTATTAGGCTGACAGACCATCATTTGAATGGCAAACCCATCAAATTTAAGTAGGCACTTAACTCAGGATTTTCTCAGCATTAATTGAAGGCGCCAGGGGTACTGCACTGGGACAGGTGCAGTATTGATGCGAAGAGGGAGGATTTGAGGAGTACATGGGGAAGGAAAATTCCCTGTGCATCCTGACATCCAGCTGTGCAGGGTTTCTCACTTGAATCCACGTACAAGAAGTGTTCAAGGGAGATTAGGGCTGGGGTAGGAGGTTTTAGTCTGCTGGCAGTTATCGTGTAGAGCGGGTTTTGTAGGCACTTCTTTAGGCTATCCAACCCCTTGGTTAAATCCAGAAAAACGGGATGGAGAGAAGAATAGCAAAAGAGCTATAAATATATGGTTTTTACTAGCTTCTGGAAATGAGAAAATTTCCTGAGGTGGGTTTAGTATCTTGTGGTTGTCTCATTATCTATGAACCAGCTGCCCATAGGTTGCCATTGGCAGGTTCAGATCACTGGGTTAGTTGATCTGATCTGGCATAGCACTTTCTACCCTGTCTGTAGGCTTTAAGGCAAGGAGGGTTGGAACAGGAGCTGAGATACACTGGAAAGCAGAGCAGTTTCCAACAGTTGTTTCTTTAATGGTTGTGCGTCGCTGTTTTACCCAGTGACTTCCTCATCTGGTTTTTATCGCACATGGCATTGATTAACTGGTAGCTGTTTTTATTTTTCCTTTATCATGTCTCTGGGGAATTCCACAGTTCAGTGTCAGAACAGCCCCTTGCAGGGAAGGAGGGAAAGAGGAGAGGTTTGCATGATGCTCATGTCTCATTTTACATCTTCCTGATGATCTTCAGTTTGGCTGCTTGTAAGGAGCATTTGTTGTTTGTAGTCACTCAGCCGGGCTTGTTTATTGACTCAAGTTGTCTTTGCTCACTGCAGTGTTACTGGTGATTAATGTGCTTTGCCATTCTGATTGCTACGGCTTGTCCTCTGAAACAAAATTAATGACAGTGGCTTTTGGAAATTGAAGAGTAGCAGAGACCTAATTATATTTTTCATTAAATATTCTTCCGAGCCCAGGGGAAGATCTGTGATGCTCAGTTTCATGTAACCTCTTTGCCTCTTTTTGCAAAGAGTTTGTGGATAATGGGCTTACCAGTGATTTAAGGGCTGAGAGAAGGATGCCATTTTCATGTCCTTCTCCCACAAACCTTCTCCGTTTCCTCCTCTGCTCTTCAGCAACTTTTCCTTCAGGTTTTCTCCCACCCAAAATCTTTTTAGTCTTCCTGATGTCCTGCTATGTCCAAGTCTGCCATATTCCTACTTTCTTCTCCTTTACCGAGCCTTCTTTGATTTTAGATTTTTTTTTTTGTGTAATAATTGGCTGCTTCTTCCTCGACAGCTGAACCTTGTGTATGAAGCACAAAGTAGAAATATCCATTGCTCCTTCGTGTTTGTAAGAAATGCTATAGAGAATCACAGCAGACTGGACACCTGGGAGGCTTTTTGCTCAGAAATCTAGCCCACTGACTTAAGGTTTAAGCTGGTAGGAATAGAAATTCAACACTTGTTTGGCTGAGAGAGGCCAGAGATTTTCAGACTTGATAGAAAGTGAAATCTTTATGTTCGGGAAATGTAACATTTATCTAAAGCCTGAAAATGCTCTATTAACTGCCGCTTTCTAGCACTGCAGGGTCTCTCATCAAAAAAAATTTGATTTTCTTGATGAAGGAGGGAGCAACTGTAAAAGACATTACCTTCCTGAGGAGGAGTAGGGAACCTTCTGCGATTCTAGGAACCCTTTCCTGTATTTTAAAGAGGCTATAAACTGAGTGGGGATCCTGCCTGGGAGGACTTTTGGCGTGCAGAGCACTGCTGTAAGCATAGATTTTGTGTTGGCTCAGCGCACAGACTGTAGGGCTCGCAGCCGTAAGCGCAAAAGGTCAGGATCGCATTTAGCCCATAACTATCAACTCTGTGATACACTATTAGTCATAGAAACTTGAGAAATTTGTTAGATACCCTGAGTTTGAGTTGGATATCTTGGGACAGTTTTTAAAATTCCGTTGCAGTTTAAGGTGGTACTGCCAGTAGGAAGGTCAGTTGGTCAAAAGACAGTGTTTCTAAAAGATTTTATTTCTCTTCTGCTTTTTGTGAATTTACCGTCATCTTCTAATTTTAAAAGAAAAGTTATCTGCCAGTGTAAAAGCTGTCTGTCTAGAAGTAAATTCTTTAGGCATAATATGGTTAAAACAATTTCATGCATCTATTTAGTTGCAGCAGTGGTACAGGATCATTTCAGCACAAATCGGTTAAAAAATTATTCAGATACAAGTGAGATTTTTTATGGCGCAAATGTTCCTTTAACATTCTTAACTACATTTTTCTTCCCACCTCAGCTCTCAATTTCTAATTAATCTCAGTGAGGCAGTTTTTGTTAACCAGTAGTGCAGTACCATATTTTGTCATTGTTCCTTAGGAGCTGTGTTTATCTAAATCTGCTGTGTCAAACTAACTTTTATAGGAAAGCAACAGAGCAAACCATAAATGGTTTCTCCTGCATAAATCACTTTAGTCGTTAAACATCAGGTTGTGTATATTAACCTTGCCCTTTTTGAAGGGGGAGGCTTTTATAAAGCAATCACGTGGTCTTTTGTTCTACTTCCAGAAAAAAAAAAATTTTTTTCAGAAATCATAGAACAGGATATCAAACCGTATTGTTTATTTTTTTCGTATTGATAATAGATAAGATCAAACCAATAACCATCCAGAAGTCTTGTCCTATGCAAAGACTCTTTGGAGTAGGTTAGTGGGAAGTGATGTGGAGCTGCTGTGTGGATGGGACAAACAAAATGGAAAATCACTTAACTTTATGCATCGGTCAACAATAAAATACTGTGGCACACCAGACAATTTTACTGTAATTAAATATTTTCTATTTAGATAGATTTAACAAAATAATGTCTCACAATTGTTCATATTGTAGCTTATTGTTACTTACTCTATCAGTGTATTTCTTCCCTCCAAGTCAACTGCAGAAATGTTTCAGTTTTGTGCTTGTTCTCTAGATATGTTGAGCACAGAAGTTGAAACCATTAGCTCAAGAAGCTGTTACTTTATGAGTAAATTTTAAATTGTTTCCCATTCTTGGATGTAGATGTAGTGCAGAAGGAGAACACATGTTTTTATTTGTATCCCATCAAGAAGATTGCATATCACTGAAAAAGCCCTCTTCCAAAAGCAGGAGTTCATTTTTCCGGCAAAAGAAATTCCTGTGGGATTAGAATCTCAGATTGGAGATGGGCGGGTCAAATTCTTTATCACTTCTAAACTAAACATATATAATATTTAGCTTAGAATTTAGTTTAATTTATATAATGAAAGCTATTTAGGCATGTCTGAATCTCTGTAGTGGTATTTTGAATTATTTTTCAGAGCACATACAGGAAAAACCTTGAAAAATTTTTTTACATTAAATTACTTTTTTTTTTTAGCTTAGGCTTGGAAAGAACTCATTAATTTAGTTCAAATTTGTGAATACAAATCCTTTAAATAAGGGGAAGTGCACATTCAAGAACAAGTGTAATTGAATAATGTTAATTTCATCCGGTTTAGTAGGTGTTTTTTTCTGTTCTATATGCTGATACTTTGTCAGATGCGATTAGTTAAATACTACTGTATAATACCTGGGCTTTCAGTTACTATTTACACATGATTTCCCCCCTTGATTTCATGAAATTTTTTATTCTCTCTGCAACTATTCAATGCCTTAGAATTCCATTATACTGGAAGATTTTGAAAGGCAAATATTAATTATTTTCTAAAGCTTTCTGATCTTGAATTTAAAACACATTATGAAATTTATGTTCTTGTATAGTCTAGGAAAAAAACCTGTCAGTATTCAGTTTATAGAATAGATGATTTTAGAATATATGATTTTAAAATAAAGCCAAAGATTTTCCTTAAAAAAAGAAGAAAAAAGTTTCTTATGCAAGAGTCTTCCTCTGGAAATGTTTTTGTTCTGTTGTTTTGTAAGGAAATCTGCATGTCAGCTAAAAGGCATCCCACCACCTTTTTATTAATCAAACTGCACATCTCAGAATCTGGTTTATTAAATTTTATTATTAAATTATGAAATTGTGTAGTGGAGAACGTGTGGATCCAAAATCTGCCTATTCGAATAAGATAAAATGAACTGATTTGTAATTGGGAACACCTAGTGGAACCTGGCAGATAATCTTGTTCAATGCATTTACTTGGTCCTTAATCTACAAACTCTAGTTTGCATTAACTTACAGATTATCCTGACCTTAAGTTCTGTTTCAAGTACCCTGTTCCCTTTCAAAAGATAAATTTTCCGTAGACTGGTGCTTATCTGCCTGGCTTCCTGGCTGACTGGGATTTAAGCTGTACTGGCTTGGACGACACAAGCAGTTGAACCGTGTGAACTCACATGAGTGCTCAGCAAGAACATGGGGAATTACTGAGTTTTTATCAGAGGAAAGCAGACGAAGTTTTATAAGAGGAGAAAGGCAAAAGCAAAGATTATGAATCAGAAAAGGTAGCGTATTCATTTGACTTGATGATATTGGTTTGTTAAAATTGTTTAGAATAACATTTGGTAGTTAACGTCATTATTTCCTTGACAGATAAAATGAGGAGAAAACAGTGTATCTCACTGCTGTGTGTGGCTATCCGATCTTTTGTTAAGCCTTTGTGCCTCCAATATGTGATATTATTGTGTTGAGTAAAAAAGGCAGAGGGAGGTCTGCGTGTTTTGGTTTTAATTTTTAGTGGAACAGGGTAGTGGTGGTTTTGTGAGGACACCTATTGAAAGCATAATGTACAAGAGAAAGGACTTCAGGGTAGGATTTAGTTTTCTTAATTGCTCCTATTGCTCTTGAAAAACATGTTTTTTCTCAAACATCATTCACAGTTGTTCCCAAATGATTCCACAGCAGATATGGGTGCTGTCTTTCTGAAATGCTTAATGTGATTTGCAAAACAACTAAGAATGAGATAACTGTGGAAATGTTCCCTGCTGCTTTCAGATGCAGACAGTCTATTTTTGACCTGGAGACCAATATCAAGCCCTGGGTTTTTGTTAGGTCAAGGGGGTGGGCACAGAAGGCCTTATCTCTTTTTTTCCTTTGTTGACAACATACCCTTATCCTTCCTGGGTCCTGGGGGACTGCTTGATAGTGCTGGCATTTAAAAGACCTAGATAGGAGAAGTCACAAACTTTTCTCTATTTTTAAGGATGCTCACTAACGTCTCTAGCAAGGCTCAGTGACCTACAGGGCTGTGGGACAACACTGCTAGTGAGACCAGGAAGCCATAGGAAACCATGCTTCCTTAAACGGAGATCTATTAAAGGCATGAATTAGTGTTACATAAGTGTAAACAACTTGGAAGTATAAAAAATTTTATAAACATCTTTATTTATTTATTGGTTTTGTTCAGTAGGTGTACTTTCAAAGTGTATTTTTCTGGTGCATATGTTTTTTTTTTTTTCATTAAACAGTTAATTCCTCTGCTTTTAAGAAGGGCCACTGCAATTACGTAGTGTTTTATTTAAGGAGAGGTTATTTATGTGCATTTTCAAAAAGATTTTTTGTTAGATAAGTGGTAAAAACTTAATATAGGCCTTCATAAAGGTAAGGCATTGAAGGAAGCTTTAGAAGGAACACATAAAATTCTGTGTAAACTGTTAGAATGCAAAAAAATTGCTTTGTGCTGTAGGGTGGTAGTGGGCAGATTCACTCACATTATGTTAAATGATGCGTTTTGTTTAACCATTTAGTGTTTTGGCTTGACACTACCCCCTGCCCCAAATTCTTGGACCCTTCAGTGTTGAAAGAGCAAAGCAGCTTAACTGCAGGGTTGCTACTCTGTCTCTGTTTGTGGATTAATGATAAAGAATAACTGAGAAATTGTATGTTTTAATTGGCTTTATTTATGTTGGTATTTAAAAGATAGAATAAAATAATGTAAATAAACTGTAGCTGTCAAAATTTATGAAATCTGCAGCTATAAGTAATGCTCAAGAAGAAAAACCCATAAGAGGTTGTGCATTTATCACTATGGATAAATATAGGTGGTTTTGGTAAAGTGGTAGTTCTTCTGTTTTCAGTCTCTTACATATTGTAGCAACTTCCTTTGCTGGAAGGGAAGGGGTAGAGAGAAGAAACAATTTATTCAATATAGGTATTTAACTGGCAAATGGTTCCCTATCTAAAGACACATTTGCAAAATTTAAGCAGAACTTTGAAGGAGGAAGTGAAAAATTCATCAACGTCTGTGTTAACAGAAAAATGAAATGTTCTTTGTGTGTGTTTATACTGTATAAAAATGTAATTATTAATAACCACTAAGTTGCCTCTGTCTCTTCAACTTAATCATACCATGGAAAATACATTACAGGAATATTTTCCTCATGGTAAATACAGAATACTCTTTTCAGGGCTTATGGATGTTATTTTATGCCAATTTTTGACATGCCTACCAACATGAGAAATTGTTGTGTAATTGGCAATAGTGGTAAATTATACCCAAAAAAGAAAATTAAGGTGACAATATGTATTTGAACTTGTGTTAGTGAAGCCTTGTAGAAACTACTATTTAACACCTGCATCTATGTAGTTTTATTAGGCAATGGGTGAAAATCTCTGTATGAGGGGAAATTACTGCTGTGAACGAAGGAAAACTGAAATTCTTTCAAAATACATTCTTAATCAGAGAAAATATGGTTATCATAGAGGCAGTTTACGCAGTCCAGTAGCTCATGGATAAGGTCTTCTCTGAACATTTTCAACGTGTTAACTGCTTTATGTCTACATGTTATTTAACTGCAATATTAATCTGACGGACCTGGGTGAACTGGTTTAAAGTGGTTAGAACGAGTTTTATGAAATCTAACTCACAGTATTTCTGTATCAAATTAAGCAAAAGTGCTACAAGTTGGTATTGGCTAAGTTTAGAAACTAATTAGAAGAGCTGAACAGATACTTCCTTGATATCGTACTTCTTACTTATATTGATACAGATCTGTTTTTCACCTGATACTGGGAAACTAAGCTGAAACCACAGAGTAAATCGTAGCCTAATAATGGCCCTGTTTTTCCCGAAGCAACAAAGATCTTCATATCCTTCAGGAGAAATTTGTTGGTGTTTCTTATTAATTACTATTACAATAAATGGTTTCTGTTGCAGTCATCTCCACAAATGATACTCCTATGTTAACTACAAACAGTCCTAGTTATTAACTAAAAAATCCAAATCAGACAATGTGGTCACTCTTTGTCCTGGGAGTTTGTAATTCTGACTACACAAATTTGTGATATGCTCTTATAAAAAATTATAAATTTAGCAGCATAGGCTGCTCTGAAGCACTCCCTGGTCCTGTGGATTGTAAATGTGGATTAATCCCCAGTGACTCCTAGGACTGCATGAGTAGATACAGAAGTGTTTACCTGTTAAATAGTGTACTGTCTGTTTTTCCAGTGGGTTGTATGTGGTTCCTGGTTAGAGATCTGTGGAGCTGCTGAACGGAAGCGTCAGTGTTTTTTAGTGTCATTCACCTGTTTTGAAACTGTCAAAATGGGAAAAAAATCTTAGAAGGAAAAGAAAAATCAGGACAAATGAACTGTGGTAAGGAATGAGCTGCTTTGGTCCCAGCCAGGTCCTCTCCTCCTCTAGGGTTGGAAAGTTGGGATTATTTCTTTTAGCCACCTATTTTCAAGGATTTAAACAGCCAAACTATTCTGCTTGAGTAGCAGAAATGGCTTAACATCTGCTACACACTGATGTTTTCTATGTTAAAATTTTTCATGGCGACTTTTTAAATTTTCCTATCCCCAGCTTTCAGGTTCTTCATGTAACAGGTAATACAAGTCAGCACAATATAGAACCATGCTGAATGTAACAGATTCCTTCAGTAGTATTTTCTTGTCCTTCACTTGGAGTTTGCTTTCTAAAGCAATGTCCTGTGTTTTTATTTTAGCTGGAGTGAAACCTAGAGAGGTTACCAGATTTTACTGCTGGTCCTCAATATGGTTTGAGTAAAACATTTCCCAGTAAATGGAGTGGCAAAGAAAACTCATAATGTTGTCGCTGTTGCAGCGTTGTGTGACTGAAAACTGGAGTTGCTAAACTACAGCAAAACATTTCAGTACTGGCAGTGACCTGCTGTGTGCAGCACTGGGAGCAAACCTGTGAAGGAGTTTAAGCTGCAAATTCATAATAACTCATTTGCACAATATATTCAAATACCACATTGATGGGACATGAGATTTATCTTTTAAAAATACTCCAAAGCCATTGTTAAAGTACACTTAATAAAATCAGAATGGAATTATATTCCTTAGAAATAATTAGTTCTGAAGGAGTTCTTTACGTGTACCTTTTTACTCAGTGCATATATATTATAGGCATATAACTGAGCAAATCATGCTGTTTTAGAACTCCAGTAAATTACCAAATTATCCAATAAGTTATACCAGTAAATATATCCTGTCTTATTATCCCCAAGGAGCAGGAGACAGCGTGAACTTTTCAGTTTCAGGAACATGAAAATACATTTTTTATTCCTTTTAGTATCTTCATCATACCTCTCAGTGAGATTGTACTAAAACTTAATATTTTAGAGATTCCTGTTCAACTCTCTCAGAATTTTAATTTTATGCAAAATTTCCAAAATCATTTGGCTTGAAGTTTTCTGTATGTTATTCATTAGTCCCTCTGGAGCTTGAAAATTTCTGTTTTAGAATTAGCGGTTCTTTTTCTGAATCTTTTCTTCAGGAAACTTCCCAAGGAATCTTCCCCATGCTCTCTGGTATCTAAGCAAAATAGGTGTTAATACCCAGTATTAAGATATGTTAAAGGACCAGCAGGATGAATAAATGCTGTATTTCTCAATAAAATGGCTAAAGAAAGAATGGGAATGTTGGCTTTGTTGTGCAGGAAAATTATCTCATTGTGTTCAGTTAGGGATTTCAAATACTCCTTTATGAGTAGCTGAGACAATTTAAAGCCCAAGCCCAATAAATTCTCATCAATAGATTTTCAATCCTAAAGATGTTATTCATGAAAATTCATTCACTTATATTTCTGGGCTTGAGAGAAAAACAAACCAAAAATCACCTTAATATAAGCCAACTGTCAAACCTGTGTAGATGTTGGTAACCTTGACCACTGTCATTGAGAAGTGCCCCCTAAAGAGCCAATGGAATTTAGTGATTTTCTTTCCTTCGTAACACAACTGGGACAGAGAAAGCCTATTTTCTTTAGCGGGAATGCTTGGATGCCCTCCAGTCAACTGAGAACAAAGAGTTGTCTGTCAGGGTCTGGGGAGCCCCCACATCTGCTTTTTAAACAGGATGTGGGGAAGGCTAAAATCCTCTCCATTTGTGACGCTAACATGGCTTTGAGAACACCTGGAATTACTGGACCCAGCATTTGTATCTTATCTCTGGAGCTGATTTCTGATAGACTAAATCCCTTTAGGGGCCAAGTTTCTGTGTTATGCGGGAGGCTGGAGTTTGGGCAGATTTTCCACTGGCGGTTCTGAACCCTAAAATCTGAACCCAGCCTTCCCTTGGAAAACTGTAAAATAATTTCAACAAATAACTTCAGGGAGACTGTTTAGCCTGTTTCTAGCTTTTGTTAAAAAGCCCCCCAAACCCCAAAACAACTGATAAAACAAAATAATAAACAAAAAAGCAAAATCTTTGAGTGGTTTTTACTGCATTTCATTGTCCACTCAGAATTTTGTAAGCAAACACATCAAATTTTTGCCTTTACTTTTGTTGATTGCTTTCTGTTTTAGTTGATTTAATTTGTGTGAATGTTCAGTGAAGCAGAAAATATTGAACACATAACCAGGTTGTTTAAGGAAGTTCCATTTATGCTCGAAAGAGTGCTAAAAAATACCTGTACATTTTCAGTAGAGCATGAAAGTGTTTCCTCTGATCAATGTGCAGTGAAAATGGCCCAAGCAGTCAGCTTTTAGCAGAATGTATTTCAACAGTTTCTAAGAAAAATGGCTAGCTAATAAAAGGAAGAAATTTTTTGGTAGACAATTTGTTTTTCTATACTTCTTCCTATTAATTAATCTGTCTCTGTTTTCAACTAAATATACTGTTGGAGAATTCTGTCAAAATTTTACATAAGTACTGCTGTTTACTTTTATTATATTTGGGGTTGGTTTTTGTGTATCATGTCAAAAAGATTTGCTTGGTATGTATTATTTTGTTTGTTTCATTTGCAATGAGGAAACCATAATGGACTACCATGACCTGACTCTAACACTGCTAGATTTAAGGAATAGCAGTAGCAAAACTTGTCTGGGAAACTTATAAAGCTCTACTTTCTATTTCAAAGTTGTTTTTTTTTTAAATCAGTGGCCTAATTGCCTGCATACGTAAGTAGTGTAGAATTTCTTAATATAAAAATAAAGAATCTGTTTCAGAATACATGTTGTAGTAAATTTTACAAAACAGTTGTAATAAAAAAATGTGGTTACAGGCATCTTTATTTCTGGAATTTTAAAGTTTGTAGGAAAGCTCTGAAAGTAAAGGGTTGACAACCATTATGTAATTACGTGTTTTTGAAATTAGTACATCAGTATGTTAATGACTGCTTCTTGTATTCACTCCTCATCATTTACGATAGCACGTAATTTTAAAAGTATATCAACTTGTGTTTGATGTTTCTAATATTGGAAAACCCCTGTAATTAAGGGGGTGATGCAGTACTTATTGAGGGGCAATTGAGTGTGTTTATTCTTGTTGTTTCATTTTTATGGTAAATTCCAAAAGTTAAGGACGCTCATGGGTATTTCAGTCAGCTGAGTTTCTGCTGGTTCTCTTGAGTACAAGTCTCAGTGATGTGCTCAGAATATTAAAATTTGTTTGCATTCAGCTTTGGTTCCTAAGAAAGAGTTTTCAATTTCATCTGTTGTATAAGTGTTGTCATAAAAAAAAAAATCTTAACAAGCCACAAATTACAAAAGACTTAATGTCTCAGATGGGTTTGTTACATCCTTCTTAGCAGAGAAGTCTGCAAAATACTGAAACTATAGCACTGGACATATCTACTTCATAAATTCAAATAATGATAAGATTGTTTGAAGGCTTAGTTATAAATCTAAAAAAACAGAGAGTATTTTAAATGTAAAAAGTTAGGTGCTGGAAGGAAAATCCTGATGACAGCATTGGTGTTAATCTGGCTGGTTCACAGTTTGCCTTCACTCTTTCTTCTGGCAGTCTTAATGCTGTGTAATCCTTCATAACCTAAAACTGGCTATGCACTTCCTTTTACTGTGAAATAAATATCACCTAGAGGTAAAAAGAAAAGAAAGAGTAACAGTTATAAGCAAAAACCCCAATGTAAATAACAGATGTTTTTCTAATTACTTGGGAGAAAGTATCATAGTTGCTACAAACTTTTAGAACAATTTTCCATTACTAGGCTGCTGGCTATCTATTCAACATTTAAGAAATTTGTTTTTCTGTACTGCTGTTCTGAGAGGTTTGAGTTGCACATACAGCTAGAAGCTGCTATGCTGTTGGCTTGCTGGAATAAAGTACAATGAAAATAACCTTAGGTGTTGTCTGTTCTAGTAGGAAAATCTTATTTAAAACATCTCATTCTTGGTGAACACTCTAAAAGTAATTTTTTTAATGTTAGAAACTTGTTTTTAAAAAATAGTAATACCTGACTTGAATTGACATTGTTATCTTTTTCAGTCAAATATTTTCAAACTTTTTTTTAGTAAATTGTAAGTAAATTTCTGCATATTTCTAAAAGGGACAGTATAAGGAAAGTATAGCAAATATGAATGGTGGTAAGGGAAAAAAATCTCTTGAACAAGGCATTTCATCAATATGTGAGAGTAGTTAAAATATTACATAATTTCTGTTCCTGTGAAGTTAATATATGCGTGTTAATACTGGCAATGAAGAAATTTTCTTGAATTTCTCACTGAGCTCAGAAAGTTCTGTGCTGTCCAGAGTGTACAGGGAATAAATGCAAAAGCATTTTGATGTTATAGTTAAATGTCAGTGTACTACAAAGATTGAATAATATAAGCTTTTCATATCAGAAAATTCTTTGACATGTTTGGCGTTAGATTTTTGTGGGGGATATCTATAATAGATCATTACATAAACATTTTTAATTACCACTAGTCCATGTTATAATACACAAGTCAACTAATGATTATGTTTAACTATTACAGTGGGGTTAACATTGCATTTTAAAGTTTTAAAGGATATAAATTTGTTTTCCTTTGCATGTGTTTAAATATCTTGAAAGTAGTTTTGTTTCCTTTCAGTTGTGTAACTACTTTTCCTTTATAGAGCCATTTTTATTCTTCCAGTTTAGGGGAAAGTGTTTGTTTGTTGAACAAAAAATATCGCAGTGTGTTACCCGCGTGCTCGAAAATGAACTGGAAATAAAGAGCTGTCGCATATGTTATGAATTCCCTGTCTAGACACACACACATATATTGTACAGTGTCTTCTTTCCTTCTTTTTTTTTTTTTTGGCACTTAGGAGGCTCGAAACTAACTAGCTTTTTTAAAAAATAAAGTTTATATTAGATTCCTTTCAATTTCTATATCCAAACCAATTATCAGCACTTTCCTTTCAAGTAGTTTTAAGGAACATGCAAAATAAAAATACCTGAGAATTATTTGGTAACTTCTGTAAGATCTGTAAAAAGTAGTGACTGGAATATAAGGCAGATGAAATTACAGACAGCTCAGTAATCTACCATGATACTGCAAAAACTAATTAAAAATGTAATAATTAAGTAAAAGCATGAGGATGTTATGTTTCCCACGATATTTAGGGCAGGAGCAGTCTGTCGGTGCTCGAACAGGAATGAGCAGTTGCGGTAGAGCTGCTGAATTACCCACCTGGCCTAGGCGTGGGGACTGCTCACCCCTCTCTCCACGGGGGCACCGCTCGCGCGGCCGTCGGCGGGTGTCCCACGGCCACCTCGGAGCCAGAGCTGTCGCCCTCGGTACCGCCACGGGACCGAGAGCTCCCTGTGCCGTCCGCTGCGCACATCTGACAGCAGCGGGTGCCTCCACCTCAAAGACTTTGTTAAGGATTAGAGGGCTTTAGCAAGGGTTCTGTGGTTTCGTTGCTCCGAGCATTGGAAAATGCAGTTGCGGCTTACACGGGTAGAGGTTACAATCCGGTTTGAAAAATGAGCTACAAGTGGTCCCGTAACACCGTGGATTAAATAATGTGAGTTGAAGCACCAAACAGAACAAAATAACGGTGGAGAGAACAGAGAGGAATAACACTGACAAGTAAACTGGGTACACAGACTACTTCTGGAAGTACTTGGGTTGCCTTGAGACAAGAGTAAACAATTTAATAGTTATTTGCCAGTATATATTTGGCTAATGGTAAGGCTCTGCAATATCCTGCATCTTTTTAAATTTACATATTAATTAAAAATAGAACATATATCATTCACATGTGAATGAACTGGGATACTCCCTGAGTGCAGTTTAAAAGATCAGTATTAAAATTTAAGCCATAGAAAACACAGGTGCAGGGAACATAAATAAGATTGCACGTGTTTTAGCCATTCCATATCATGAACTGTTTAATTATCCTTCTTCGCTTGTAATTGAATATAGCCAAACCAGGCTTGTGTTTATGAACAGCAATGGGTGATATTTCTTACAAGATTCCTTTATGAGATTGCCATATTAACTGACACTCTTGACCAAAAGTCATTTTATTACCTTTAAGCCTGTCAGGATCAGTAGGTGATTCTTTTTTCACAGCTTGATATCAGATGAGACTAGTGAGGCACATGGAAATATTATTTGTGCTAAGATGTAAATGATTAAGTTTTATAGCAGAGGGCTAAGAAAGCTTGCAGCTTTTTCTTTTTAAATGGGCATGAAAAGCATTGATGTGCGTCATCAGTGGTAATAGTCATCTCTAAGGAAAAGGCACCTGCCAGGAAACTTTATGGGGCAGGCAAAGACTGTCTGTGTTCATGCTGTGGTTTTTAGTGTAAAGCCCAGTTGGAAGTTGACTTCTGCACAGCAAACTGATATGTCTGATTTGTATTCCCAGTGAATAAACATCTGTATCACCAAGCCCACCTATTGTTTTTGGCAAAGGGAGAGTGCATTACTTTAACCTCTGGAAGGAGGCAATGTTATTATCATTGTGTGGGAAATACGTGGGTTTACTTTATCCGGTTCTGTCTGTATTGCTGTTGTTTGGTGCATCAGTAGGATGCTGGTTGTTGGGATGGCTGTATTTTCCAGTAGTCTGAAGACCTCTGGATTTCAGCTTTCTTGACAACTGGGGATTATGTGTGGCTTTCAGTGGCCTTCTCAAGGTGCTAAAATGGCCACATTTTGCTGTGAGCTTGCCCATTTTGGCCAATTGCAATTGGGAGTTCTCCATAACTCATGTAGAAAGCGTTGGACAGAAAGAAAATATGAAAGAGGGGTGAAACCCCCATTGAAACTGGTGGACCTCTGAAGTCAGTGTCAGAATTGCAGTCAACTTGTTTATTAGTAATTAAGAATGACACTTCAGAAATAACTACCCCCCAAAACAGACTTGCCATCACAAACAAGAAAAGAAAATATCACTCTTCTTGAAGTTCACTACGTGGAAGCAAAATAAAGGCTTTTATACACATTTTTCAGTTTGGGGAGGAGCTAGGTTTTTTCAGGCCAGTGTTAGGCTGGAGAGAGGTTTGCAAAGAGGTCACCAAGCTATTGGAAGAATTACTGTGACATTGCTGCAATTAGTGGGTTTGTCATGTTGGGGCACTGGAGTGACATTGTGGCTGGTTGATCTCTTCCAGACACCTCTGAACTCCGAGAATAGGTTTAGAGGTGATTATAGTATGCTGTATCTTTTACATAACTTATCTATCAGTAACACTTCCCATATTGTCAAGTGTGTGTGTTTATATATATGCGTGCTGAAAGGATTGGGTTCAAAGGATAAACTCTGACAGCGATGTGGACTCTATTTGACCTTGTCAAAAGGTAAGTACCTCCTCTTTGGTTGTAGTGCTTTTCATAAAAGAAAAACCAAATGCCCGCATTAGCCATTTCTTCTTCCTCTACATAGGCTATGCAGGACTTGTAAGAAAAAGGAGCAATTCTCATTATAGCCCTTAAGCTTTTGATGACAATCTATTTTAGTTTTTGTTTATAAGCATTTTATGTTGTTAAAGACTTGAGTCATGTTTAGGATAAAGTGCTGAAATAACAAGGGTTTGGGTCACTGTTGATAGTCAGCAATGTCTGTAAGTGTGGCTTTTCACCAGTTTTCATGCCATATTAATCCCGAGGTTTGAGAGCAGTGGTGGAACCTCTCTCCTTGCCATCAGTCCCCAGCCTGTGTGCTGGATGTGTCAGCACAATGCTGCTGGCAGATGGAATAGTTGCAGTAAATATGCACAGTTATGGTTTAACTGACAAAGCTGTGGGAAAGGAAATACATTAATCCACTGCGGCTGGTTTTGCTTTTATGTAAGCCTCTGTAATAAATTGTGAGTTTTTCCTGGACTTAGCCTTCACATTTCTAGATTCCTTTCTTGATTGGAGGAGGAAATAGAATAAAAATTGAACTGAAGCATTGAAAACCTCCCAAAAACCAGAAGCAACTGAAAATTAATTAGGTTGTGCATGTGCAAAGAAGTCCTCTTCCACGTGGCCTTTTTCTTGAACACACTTCAGGAAATCTTGGTGTAGCAGATCATAAAAGATGCGCTATTCATACAAGTGCATTGTTTGTTTAGGTGGTGTTGTGGAAGTGATGTTTAGGAAGGGCTTTAAAGCCAGAAAAGATCACATCCCTGAATCTGGGAAGAGGTATAATTGATGAACAGTTGAGTACAAACTTGATATTTGAAAGTATACTAAATGTTTTATCTTTTAACTCTTTGGGGTTTAGATGCTTTCTTCCTACATAATCAGGAATTTCACTGAAAGAGTGAATCTGATTCTCTTTCTTTGATATTTGCAGTTTTAAGAACATTTAGCATATAATTGCTCAGGCCAAAAAGGACAGGACATCGAAAATTTTACAAAACTTTATTTTTTAATTCAAAAGTATTAATATAGTTTTGAAAAGACTTCTGTGTCTCAGACACCTAATTTTTATTTTGATTCTTATGTCATCATCTTGTTATTTTTTCAGTCACTACGATTTTTAAATTCTGAAACAACCTGGTATGCTAAGAAGGAAATTTCATGTGCCATACAAAGTTGGAGGAAAGTATCTTTTCCTCTCCCATTTCCCCTTCTCCACTCATTGTAAATCACCTTTGAGGTGCATGAAAGCTTTATTCCTTTCTTTTACACTGACCCCTGCCCAGTGTGGCAGCAGTGCAGGATATCACGGTGGTTGTTCCAGTGCAGGGTCTCCAGTGTCTCCATAGGGTTCCGAGGAAGGGGTTTAGGCTCCTGCTCCCTGCAGATGCCACAGCTGCTGTTGTGGCATGTGGCACAGATAGTTTGCCTGTTTGATGTTGATGTGGGTGTTGCTGCAAGGGCTGGTGACAAGTAGCTGTGCACTGAGGACATGGGTAGCGGAGCCTAAACTTTCTCTGCAGAAGTGCTGTTAAAATTGAATAAAATGCCTGCTCAGAATGTGGTAGGAGCGGCAGAGGTGGGCACTGATCCAAGCCTAATGTATCTGTGAGCCATGCCAATTGCTTTTGGTCCTTGTTGGGATGGATGAAGCTGTGTGCGGAGCTCTGTGTTGTTACATCTCAACCCATTTCTTGTGCTCAAGCCAGTTTATTTTAAGCTATCTTGAAATATCTCTATGCTGCACCATAGTGGGTAATGTATGCAAAGTCATGCATCTCAGGGCTATCAGTTGCAAATTACTCTCCTGTCACATGGAAACCTTAAAAGGAAAAAAAGATAAATAGATGTAAATAGTGTAAGACTCAGCTAAACAGTTGCTGACTTTAAAATATTGGTCTCCTACTTTCCAGAAATTTTTGTGCAAGCCGGAAATACTCTAGGAGAAGGTGGCCACCTAAGGACACTACTGAATTAAGCCATGGCTATTGTGTCAGTAATATCATATCCTCCTAAGAGCTTGTCAATCTTCTTACAAGGGTTTGATGTGAACAAAGGGCAGAAACTGATGTAAAACATGTATTACACAGCCAAGTCTTGCACAGTGAAATGGGTAAACCCACGTGCATATGTCCTGTGGGTGCCTCCTCACTGGTTCAATGTTATTTTTGTCAGGTCTCTTGTACTTATATACATGATCAGTTTTGTTCACATGCTAGTGGCTTTTCAACACTGAAAGCACATTGAAAAAATGCAAGCATTACCATAATAAGCTAAAACTCAGGAAAACCATATCAGAGCTGATTTTAAAAAAAATGTTACTGAAGTACATTGTGAGCAGAATAGCTTCAAGTTCAACTCTCAAAGCAGCTTTTGTCCTTAGGAAAAAATCCTTTCCAGAGGAAAATTGTGTGTTGGCCAGCGCTAGCTCTGGATGCAGATGGGGCACCTAATTCCCTTGTGAAGGAGACATTGTAGCCATGTAAAAAGGAGAAGATGCAGATGTTTTCCTTGTTCAGATCCTCCCCTCAGTTAATGCCATACTATGCACCATGTGTGCACCATGCCATGTGGATCCTGCAATTCTCAGAAAGGCTTTCTTTAAACATACACTGCAGCATTCCAGAGATGTGGCCCATCGCAACCTTTCTCCTTCATGTGTCTTTTCTAGTGCTTGACTCATGCCAGATACATAAGTATCTTAGGAATTAAGTTTTACAGACTAATTTTCCTTGCTGCTTTTTTTCTCATGTAAGACTTTTTTTCCTTTCCTGCACGAGTTGCATTTATTTGTTGTTAGATAAAAGGTACAATTTCTTGTTCACAACCACAGGATTGCAATCTGAAGTTTCATTAATGTTTGCACAGCTTTCTGCCACCACTGCGTTTTGAGATACAAAATCTCTCCTACCCCACAAGCTGACAGATTACTTTTCTTCTTAAGTGTTTAATTTTTCTGTTACTTGTCAAAGTGAGATACCCCAGATGTTGCCATCCTACCAGAGTAGGGGAGAAGTTTTCTTGACCTCAAGAAAACAGACTCAAGAACAGCCTAATGTTTTGTTGGGGCAGTAAACCGTGATTCCAGCCTCTTGTCTGAGTGCCTTGTAAGCCGTGTCCCTAATGGAAATATCCACTGGCATATGTGGAGACTGAGAGGAAGGATTATGCCATGTTACTGTGTCTATTTCAGCATCAAGAAAACAAACTCATCAGCTGGGGGAACAAATTCCTCAGTCTGTTGTATTTTAGAAATAATCTTCTACTTAATTACTTAAAAACATTTTTAAAGTATCTTTTGTTGCATCAGAGGATGAGAACAAAGCAGTCTTATGCCAGCTGTCTTTCTGATAAATGTCCCTACACAGACTACCAGAGGCCATGACATTCCTCTTACCCCATCTTGGTAATCTGAAAATCTGTGCTGGAGCATCTGCTCCAGGGCAGTAACACAGGAACATCAGATAAATTCTGTGTTTCATTCCCTAGCGGATACATTTGCCGGCAAGTTGTACAATAAGATTTTGTGAGAAAAAAGCATTACACCAAATCCTAATGGGATCTCTTCCCTAGGAATCAGAAAATTAGAAATATATTAATGACAGTGAAGAAAGGTATTGATGGCTAGAAGAAATGTGACTGACTCTTGACATAATTATAGTATCTGAGAAAGAAATCTTACGCTAATCTTCAGAAAGAGTATTGTAAGGCCACTGTGTAATCCCTGTACATTATATCAGAGCCCTAGGTCTGCTGCACTTGAGCTGGAGAACTCCATTCTGCTGGGTTTGTAGAAGGTTTTCTTGGGTTGTCCTGAAATTTGAGGCCTCATTGCATGACGGGATAAACCTTCTAAATTTGGGGATCATCCGCTGTTTTGTTTCCCAAAATACATCATCCCTCTACTATAGTTTTTCTTTCAAGCTTTACTGCTTTTTTAATATGAACATGTGGGAGTAGCACTATTTTTCTGATCCTACCCAAAAGTAGCAGGAGCTGTGCATGTTCACCTGCATAGCATTGAACCCCCTTTAGCTGAGCAAAACTGAAAGCTTGAAAATTAGTTTGGAGGGACAAGAGAGGCAGGGATCTGATGTGCGGGAGATACAGATTACCCTACACAAAGGTCACACTGACAAAAGGGCTTTTAATCTCTCAGACATCATGAGAGTCTGAGGAGATGTACATCAGCCAGTTGAACACAATCTTTAAACATCCAGTTTCCGTTTCTTACTGTTGGTTATCTTGGTGTATTTTAGCATGTTCAGCAGAGGTCTGTGAGGCTTTTAGCCTTCCTCTGAAGAACTGATTATTGCTGACAAATGCGACAGAAGGTTTGTTTATCAGTAAGTGAATATTCATCGTAATGAATGACATTAAGTATGCTGATTAAATAGTAGTGGCAATCAGTAAGTTCTAACAAAATTAGCACCAAGTGCCCTGTTTTTTCTCTTGATGAGTCAGATCTCTGAAAACCTGTTAGAACTCAATCTCTTTCTAAAGAGTTTCCCTGATTGTTTATGAAGACGTACCTCAAGGCATCAGGGACATCTTGTCCTTGTTCACCTCCCCTCTGCTCTGTTAGTCTTCAGAAACTCTCCAGAGCCTCAAGCATTGCTCTTCAGGGGGTTGTTCAAGCGTGCTGGAATGCAAAGTGTGGACCTTTGCTATTAAATGCTATGGAGATCAGTGGAAATGCAGCAGAATATCCCAGTGGTAAATCTGGCATCCTTAATTTCAATTGCATGTATTTTTCTAAATCACTTGTGCAACAAGGCTGAAGTTTGGGTTCCGTGTGGGTTTCCATGTGGCTCAGCAGTGTAAGCTAATTCAAGAATTATGGACAAGTGTTACTTTTCAAAGTCATCTGCAGTTCAAGCTGCATTGTAAGGAACATGGATTTTGAAGATGTTTAAAGTCATCAATAAGCAATTGAATGAAATGGCCTAAAATTTAATTCACTTCAAAGATTTTTTGTAACAAACTTGACGTCTCGCACAAGAGCTTCATAGCACAAAAGTATGTGACAGTGATGCATAATGAAATGTAATGTTGTTGCACAATCCAAAGTGTTTGCCAAGGAGCAGAGAACTATAATCTTCACAGAAGAGAGAGATAATAAGTTGCTAATCTATTTATTGTTCCAGCTACTACTATGAGCAAACATCAGATTGTTTTGAGAAGTACATATGTATGTAAATATTCGTAATAAATAATTTCTCCCACATTCCATTCCAGGGCAAGATTATTATTATGTGCTGACTTTGGCACAGAATGTGAAATCATTTAGAAGATAAAGCCAGTGCAGAATGTGTCAGCTTGCTTTTTAAAGCAGTGTCTCTCTATGAAAAAACACGGCAAGTATTGTGTGATCTTAGCTAGTGGGCTGCTTCTTGCAAGCATTTAAGGTATAAAATTTCTGAGTGGTCATTTTTTAACTCTCAAATGAACCAAGTAGGAGCTTCCTGCTTGAGAGAGGCACTGGCTCTGAATCTGTTGCTGCATTGCACCTGAGATCTTTGAGTCGCTTTGGCCCTTTGGCTCAGGAGGCTGACCTGGAGGAGCTCTTTACAGAGAAGCAGGAGTTCCTGGTGGTTTCAGCAGCATGTGCCTGAATTCCCAGGGCATCCAGCCTGGGATGGAGCCAGGAGTGGAGCCAGCGCTTCAAGTTCCTGCCTCCGGGGGTGCAAAACCCAGTCATACACTGCTCAGCACCTTACTAAGATCCAGCAGACCAGCCCCAAAAGCCCTGTCCATAGCCAGCTCTCCCAGGGCTTGCCAAGTTGGTGGTTGATGGTGGAGAAGCAGAAGCCTAGCCTTGCAGACTGCAGACTGTAGTGGTCTGGCAGCAAACCCCAAGGGACTTGCCAGGGTTGTCTTGCCCAGTACTTTTGCAAAGAATATTTTGATTGCAAATGAATTAAGGACTCAGAGTCAGAGACAACATTTTTAATGCCATGAATATATAGTTAAAAGAATTTATTATTTTTGGAAATAAATAGAAATCGTTCTCTTGGCTTCATCGAAGTTTGGAATAACATCAGGATAGTTGTTTTTAATTGCTCTGAGTATACTAAGGAATGACGTTGAGGAGGTCATGGTAGTTATTTACATGGTAGAAAGTAATTCACTGTGTAAAATTTTTAATGTTAGTATTCAGCTAGGCATGACAAGTGATACAGACTAAGCTTGGGTTCTCATGGACATTATTTGCAAGAAGATTTGTGTTCACCCAAATAACAAATGAGAACTCATCCAGAATAATTTATATGTTGAACTGGAGTTGGTGGGGAATGGAGTGATCATTCTGTTTTGGAAGTTAGATTTCAGATTTGTTTTCTGTGCTTAGAGAATGGATTCCAGGTGACGCTGTGCACCTGATTTAGATGCAAGATGATCTATGCATTATTTTTCATTAATTGATTATAAAGAGGAGAAAAAATGGGAATCTGTTTTGACTTCAAAAGCTCTATTCTATTCATTGGGCTTATAAAAAGTATCAAACCTGTTTTTGTTTCATGTGGTAATTAGTTATAGAGAAATGTTACATTGTTCCCAATCTAGGAAATCCAAAATCCAAATTATAACTGTCATGTGACTTTATTAATTGACCATCACTTTTATCTGTTGGCTGTAGAGGAAACCAGGGGTGATAACAAATCTAAGCTTATCATATTTGTATTGTGGTAGGCAAATATAATAATGCAGTATTCCCAGGGAGAACTTCCTTGATTTGAAAAACCATACAATTCATTCTTCCATCCTTTGTATTATTACAGCGTTGAACTGTAGAGCAGCTTTTCTGGGCTGAGATGTAGTCATTGCTTTAACAGAGCAGAAAAGAGCCATCATAGAGCAATTGAGTCCTGATCCTGTAAATCACTACCTCTGATCAAATTCTTGTATTTGTCCAAACCTGATCAATTAAGATCTTGTTGCCCTTTGCAACTTCCTTCAGCCTCCTACCCTAAGCAGTCAGCAAGGGAGAGATGGGCCAGGAGATTCTTTTAGGAACTTCTTCATGAGTTTGTCATAGGGACATAGAGTGATGATGGCAAACAACAGGAAACTAATACAAACATAACAGGTAATAAAGGCAGTAGAGGAGATAATTGACAATATTGTGCAAAGTAAATGGCTTTGCATTTCATATCTGAATATTTCACAGGGACTTATAATTACCTGCAAGGTTAATGTGAGATGAAATAATACTGAAATTGATAAAATGTGAAGTGGTGGATATATAGTAACATAGGCAGTTCCTAGGTCTGAGTTCTCAAGTTCTTTCCACTGTCTTCTGCAGATGGGCTTATTTTACTTTCCAGATAATTTGCCTGATGTTTCTGGGAGGTTTCCTGAGGGATTTTGGCCCTACATGTCCAAATGGGGCTTCCCTTTTGATGATCTGAGCAGCATGAAAAGCCTGTAAGTCTGAGGGCAGCAAGTCCCCTGTATGTTTCCATAAGCACAAGGATGGAAAGACACACTTGAGAGACACCACAAAGGTCACTGCTGCAGTGTCCATTCAAGAGCTTTATGGCTGATAGAGAAGGGTTAAATGTATTTGCCTGTTGGAGAGTAATACACAGTTGTCACTGATCATAAATTATCTAAAGTGCAGGTGGTCTTTGGTAATGACAAATGCAGACTTTATGACCTATGTTCAAGCTAGTAAACACTTCGGTGCATCTCTGTGCTAGCTGGGCTAAAAATAACCCCTAACCCCAATGAAATCTACTTTAAGGTTTTCTGTGTTTGAATAACATTTGTGTTTTACTATCTGCACTGCAAGAGAGAATGAGTAAGAGGCCGTGATCAAAATAAGTAAAATCCTTTTGGAAAATAAGAAAAATTTAGGAGAGGAGTGATTACAGCAGCCATGTGTAAAGGCCGATGGCCAACACTACAAAGATGTGTTTAGATTTGTGTCTTAAAATTATGGCAGTGCTAGAAGCAAGGAAGCAATATCCCTGCAACATCTGTAAAACCTCAGTCAGCAAGACTGCCATTTGCTTGAAACTGTTTCTCCGTGTTTAGATTAATTTTATGCTGCAGGATAGTTATTTTAATGTGGTCATGATTCCAATTAACTATTAGAAATCTTAGGGCTTCTGCATATAGTTATGAATTGTAGCTGCAAGACAAGGAAATGCAACAAATCTTAGAATAGACAAGCAGTCCTCCTTTCCTGGCACATTTCTAGAATTTGCAGTTATTTAACCTGTGCATTGTTTCTAACAGTAGCTAACCTTAAGTGAGCAATGAACCTCTCTGCTGTAGAGCACTATTGATTTAACTTGTGGAAGGCTTACTGAAGTAATGTGTGTACACTTCCTGCTAGTTAAGCATGTGTGCTAATCTGATTTATGTAAGAAAATGCCAGTGTCATGGTCCTGCTTTAGGTGGGTTTGCTCAATTTGTCTTCCCTCTCTTTGCTCACTTGTAAAAAGTACATTGCACTCAATAGTCGACAATCCAAAACAGCAAAATACAATTAAGCAGAAGTACTAAAGCAAATTGGAGTTTCCGAATAAAGAAAAGACTTTGCATATTGAAATACCAAAGGGTAATTATGCGGAGGCAAGACCAGCAATAGAAATCTTTGATGTGGTAAATCTAGATTGAGGTGATTTCTCAAGCTCTTACAGTGTTGCAAGATGGTGGGGAGCTGAACAGCAAGAATTAATTCTGTATATATTTGCATAGTACATACCAAAACCTCTACATTTTGCTGTGGTTTCCAGACAGTAAGATACGATGAAGCATTTTGCCTGGAATCTGTTTTATAATGTCGCTGGAAAGTACTATCCCCATGCAAGCAAGGATGTTAGTGGCAGGGGTGAGATTCACTTGCATCTTTCTTCAGCAACACGTCAAGGCTGTTGCTTATCCCCTGGTGGGAGTGGGAAGGAAGAAGGAAAGTCACTAAAGATCAGCATGGAGAAGTGCTGAGAGTATTTCCAAAGAGGTTTCTTGGTTTTGGGTTGTTGTTGTTGTTTGGGGTTTTGGGGGGTTTTTTGCATTATTATGAATTAAGATTTATGAAATTAATTGGCCTGACAGGTAGGTTTGTCTACTCACAATTCGTTCTTCTGAAAACTGCGTAGCTGCTAAATTGACATTGGATTCATTCCAGTGCCCAGCAGAAGTGAGTCCATGCTGTCGCTTTTAATTAATGGCATAGGATGCCAGTAGTTTTGGACAAGTGTGGTCCAGTATCTTGTGGATCTCAGTAATCTATGCCTACCTTCATCCAGGGAGCTAAGTCATTGTTTTACAAAAGCAGAAGAAGCAGTAAAAGTTTGTATAGGATTAATTTAAGTCAGATGTGATTCACAATGCTTTTTTCTGGAAGCATGTGTGCACATCTGCTCTGAGAAGGACCTGAAAGACAGGTTGTGATAATAAAATTATTCTATCTTTGCAGGGTCTGGCTCTAGGTGTTGAACTACTCACAAATGGGTTTAAAATAACCCAAAGGGAAGAAGGGGGGTTGAGTGTTTCTATTGTAAGGTTGGCTACAGAGAATTTTTTATAAGGGTTACTCATACTAAATTGTAGCACTCAGTAATTTCTCTTTCTAAAACTACTCTGAATGAGGAAATGGAGAGGGAGAAAAAGGTTCTTTGCATACATTCTTGCGTTTATGCTTTTTCGGTGTACCGAGTTAGGTTCTATGCTATGCTCCACATCTTGTAACAATCACCCACTGCCCTTCATGTGGGAATGTGCAGCCCGGTTCTGCCAGGTCTGTCTTGACTCCTGGGAAGCAAAAAACAATTTGCATATCCACACGTAAATGTTACAAACTGCAAACTGCACAGGGGCAAATGAATCCCTTTTTGCATCTGTTTCTGTGAAAGGTTTGATGTTCATGTTTATTTATATCCCGCAGTCATTGCCAAATACATGATGTAATTTCCTAACTTATGGCCTCATGACTACTTGCTGATGTTATTCCATTTCAGAAATAGCATGAATGAAATACAAACTTTGTACACCTAAAAGAAATCTCGTCTCGTCTGCTTCTCCCACCTGTTGTGTCTCTGTATCTATAGAAGATGCTGCTGCCATTGCTGGCTTCAGAGATCATGTGGTGAACTGCTGCTCCAAGGACAGTTCCTGTATATATCGGTCTGTGACAAATACAGAATACCTTTTCTCTTTGGTGCATAAATATATCTATTGTAGGTTCAAGGTTCAAATACATCCCAAGACACTGGTGCATATGGTTTCATCCATTTACATGTGTATTTAAGTTGGTGCAATAGCCTCCCATTTCTTCAGTTGAAGGGCTTATGCAATTTTAAATCCACTGCCCTTGTAAAAACAATAATTTTATGGTTTATAGCTGTGTGGCGTGTGCACAGTAGGCTAAGTTGATTGGTAACACCAAGGTTTCCCGTGAAGCTGGTGGGATTGACAGCCACAGCTTGATGATGAAGACAGATGGAAATCTGCTGTGTCTGCAGGCCGTCATGCTCAGCAGGTCTTAAGGCTGCAGCTATGTGAACACCAGTCACATAGCAAAGCCAAGGCCCCAAACCCCTGGTCCCTGGAACTGGTGGGACATGGAGGAATGAAAACAGCCTTCCCTAAATGCCTTTTATTGTTAAGCTTCTTGGCTTGATGCTTTGGAGAGCTAATTCAAGTTGCTGATATTAAGACAAACCACGATTAGCAGCAATCCCATGGAGGTGAGGAGTTAATCTAGATATATTTCTCGTGCTTTCCTCAGTGAAGATCTGAGCGACATCTACTTCACTTGTGATGTTGATGCATTTGCTGAGTATGTGTCAGGTAAAAGTGCTGTCACTTGACATTGCCTGTGTGGAATGACTGTTCCCTACCTCCATGAGCTGGGCCAGGGCAGGCAATGGTCAGGGTTAGTCAGTGGTTGGATTTGGTGGTGTATCGTGGTTGTCTCTTCTGAGGCACTGGATCTAAATGCCAGTTTTAATCAATATGAAGAAATTTTCCCTTACTTCTGTGTATCTTTTATGACAGATAACCAGAAGTGACACTTTTTTTTCAACCAAATATAGAAAAATTTTGTTTCATGCCCATCACTCACCTGCAAGAACATTTAGAAAAATACATCGTTCTCATTTTCCTTTATGTTTCACATATTTTTGTTTTTATTTTTTCCTTTTCACCAGTTTTAAATCCAAGTGTGGACTATGTCAATAGGAAATATGTGTTTAATTTCTTTATATTTATGTCTCTTTCTTTTTAATCATACAGGTACAGTTACAGTAAGTATGAGAGAGTGTGATACAATTATTACCTTTACACAATAATATCCATATTTTGGTAGCTGGCTTTAGTTTCTCCATCATAATTTAATTTTAGGTTTGCAGTTTGGACTTACTTAGCTTTTTACTCTTACCTGCACAAGACGTCTTTAGGTGTAGTTAAGAAAAACAGTCCTGGTTTCCATCTTAGTTCTGAGCTATAGCCAGAAGATAGTTGTCAGGAGAAAGGAAGAAAAGCATGCAGCACCTTATGAGTGTTTCCTTATAAACAAATAAAATTTATCCTAATAGTAGAGCTGAAGCACAAGTCTGGGCTGTGTTCCAGGGAGCTGCAGAGCTCTCTGCATGCAACAGCCTGTACCTCGCAAACTGGAAGGCAAAGCATGTCTGACATTACAAGAAGCAGAAATAAAGGCATTGAATTAACATTTAATTTACTGCACTGGGTGCTATTGCTAAGTCAAATGTCCAAACTGGGCTCAGCTTGCAGTGAACAGATTGATCCCCTAATACACAATATGTGAGAGAGAAATTGCTCACATAGCTCTGATGGGCTGTGGAAGACCAGCAGGAGGGAACTGATATTCTCAGTGATTTTAAGAAATGTATATTGCTGAACCCTCAGGGAACTATTTGTGTGATGAGGGTCATAAAACTCATGGGATACTTCAGTGGCTGAACCAGTGCCAGGTCAGGCTACTGTAAGGGAACAGCAGCTTTGAGCATTCAATGCAACTCTTGCAAGGGAGCTCACCAGCCCCAGTGGAAGCAGGTTTACATGGGCCTAAGCCAGAGCTCTGTCAGGGTGCTTTCTGGTCCCTGCCTTGCTGTATGGTGCCTGTTCGCTTCTCATGCTTTCAAATGCCCTGGTGGTGCATGTGTGTAGTGCAATGCAGTTTGCTGGGGGCGTACTCTGTGACTTCCCCCTGCTCATGTGCTCATCCAGACTCTTAGAAAGGATGAGCACAAAAAAAGAAACTAAGCTGGATGTTATGGTATTAAAGAATTGATGAGTAAGTCATATCCACTGAGTTTTGACTGCATAAGGATTAATTTGATAATCAAGGTCTGGAAAAGAATCCATTAAATAAAACCAGAGACCAGTGGGAACTGTCTGTTGTATGGCAGTACGTGGGAGGAGAGGGAAAGCAGATATGGAATATTTTAAATTGGGCCATTCAATATGCCAGAGATCTGATGCAGCCAATAATAACTCACTTAGCATTGCTAAAAACAGACAATAATGTTTTAATGCAGAAACCACAGCACACAATACCAGCTGAACCCATTTCAGACGTCATGAACAGGGATGCAGATGAATTGATCAAGGGAGTGAGATTTGGTGGTTGCCTAGGGACCAGTGAGCCTGACCTACTTCCCAAAGAAGAGGCATATGCTGGTTTGGATGGCTAACACGCTGATGTGGCATTTCAGAAATGCAGAATTTCATCACTCTGGGGAAAAATCTTCTGAGCAAACTTGATTGAGAAGAAAAAATTAGAAGTGAATAAATTAAATTGGGATGTTGTAAAGAAACTTTGCAGAATATCTACTGCACTCTTCCCACTCAGTAACTGAAAAATCAACAGGGACGTTCTCTCTGGGAAGTTAAAAATAAAATCCATGGCTGATAGAAGAATTTAGATGTTTCAGGAGAATGACACTAGACAGGACTGAGACCCAGTACCAGATAAAGGCTGTAAAGGAGATAGAAATGATGCTAAAAAAAAGCAGAACTGTTCAATAAATATCTTGCTTTCCAATAAATACTTCATTTCCCTTTGGAAAAGAGCAGGATAACCTTGTTGTATCGAATCAGAAGGATACAGTACACTGAAATCAATATTTAGTGAGAATATTGTAATGTTTTTCCTAGTAGAACTGCACTAAAAATCAACACATCTGGTTACCTGCACCAAAGAATCGGAAGAGTTGGATCCAGAAATTCCCAGACATTTTTGCCCTGAGAATTTAATTAAAAAATTATGGAATGTGGGAATAAATTCAAACTGGGGAAGAAGGGCTAAGCATTGAAAAATGATAACTGGGATGGTCTGCATAGCTCTAGTGTGGTTAGTCTGATACAAGTAAGGGACAATATTACAGGAATTTTTAAGGTGAGTACAATTGTTAAAGACTGAAGAGGGTAGATGTATGGTTATTTCAGTCAGTGTCATCTTCTGCTAAAAGGAGTTAGCTGACTTTTTTGCCCCACCCCCAAGATTTTTAGTTTTGTTTGATAAAGGTTTGTATATAGTTAATGAGATTTCATGTTTGCCATGTATTTTGCTTCTCTCCCAGTCTTTCTATTTTTAGGGAAGAAACACATTATCTGTACAGCAACTTCTTACTCTATTAAAAGCCCCAAACTTAGAAATGTCTGAGAACCATTGGCAGTAGTGAATTTCCTTCAAATAAGGATCTTGTCATAGGGACTTGGAAACAGTCTTATTCAGCGATTCCACCAACAGCTTAGAGTAAACCTAGATGCTGTTCACTAGAAGCATAAAATTCACTGCAGTTTTGAATAACAATAAGATTGTAACCTCAATTTGTGCAGCAAGCTGGGCCCTTGTTAACACAACGTGTTTTAAAGCCAAATCCAAAGCAGTAAGTTCAGAAAAGGATATTTAAGTTGAGATAAAATTCCATTGCAATAGTAAGGGAAATTAGATCAAAAGTGGTATTTTGCACAAAGTCTTGCTTCCATGCAAATACGTGTTACTGAGTTAACAAGGTGAAGCCTCCCAGGCTATGGTACACAGGATAATGTGGGGTGTCCACACTTGAACCTTGCAAACCTGTGATTTCATGCAGCTTTATAAGAGGACGAGTGGAAAAGGCAGATGAGGCAGTGTCAGGATTGAACTAAAATTTGCAAAAAGAGAAGACTGAAGAAGCAGTTTTAAGGTAGAGGCAGGAACTCAAGTTACATTTATCCAGCAGGGAGGCAACGAAAGGATTAAAAAGGGAGAAAGTGGTAAAAAGTAAAATCTCTCATCATTCCCAACTGCTTTGCTCCCTCCTCCACTTTGATTTCTGGCTTACAAGCAAACATTTTTGCTAAAATCCTCTTTCTGTTCCTATTTTTGTCGTGGAAATAACCTGATTACCAGTAGTCAGCTGTGAGTACTGGCTCCTCATACCATGGCATCATATCCTTTTGTGTTGCCCATACCTGTGTCAGAACTAAAACCAAGGCAGGTTGAGGATAACCCTGATTTGTCTGTCTTGCTAGAGCAAAATGAGCACCATATGAGGAATGCTGAGATATTTGATGGTTCAGGCATGCTGGTCTCCAAGCTCTCAGACGAGGGATAACTTGCAGTGGTTTGATGATGCCATAAATAGGGTTGTCCACACTCTGGTGAGCAGCCTGTGATGGGCTGTGATAAAGGTCACAAGTCTGTGAGTGTCTGGATTTTGTGTGTTTGCTGTGGCAGTATCAGAGGATTGTCTGTAGTTCTCTCTCAGGCTGAAGATATTTGGGTTCTGTAGAGGCATTTCTACTGGACAAGTGGACATCCTGTAAATACTACATATGACTCAGCTGTTGTGTGTTGTCTTTGATGTGGAGGAGGCTCATAACTTACTGGAGTGTGAAGAGATGTTTATCTAGCTCATTTTGTTCACACTGAAAGATTATCTTCTCCAAAGTGTACAAGTCATCACAAAGATTTTTGCTTTCTTTTCCTGAACACTTTATCCCACCGCGAGGGTGAAGCAAATGCTTCTTTGCAGTGAATGTGTAAATATAATTCCATACTACAGAGCTTCATTGATGTGTAGTGTTTGGGGCCTAAACTGACCAAAGAATTCCAGTATTGCTTATACTGGAAGCAACAGAAATGGTTAATGGATTTATTCCACTGCCTTAAACCTATCAATAACCCACTGAAAATTAAACACATGCTTCAGTGGCGTGGAAGAATTAGTGGGTAAGAAAAGAGTGACATGATTTTAATTTTTTTTTTAAATTATAGTGTATTACTGCTTTTTCTTCAGCAAGTTTTCAGCTCTAATCATGGGTGATAATGCCACTTTGAAGATACTAGATTATCTGTGAAGGGGTTTTATAAAAATTTGACAAAGAAATCTTAAGTTTGTGGCCCTATTAGGTGTCCAGTTCAGCATTTGAGAAGGGAGATAGATGACTGTAAGCTGTGAAACATCAGATTACAATCAATAAGGTTCCTCTGTGCTTCACCTAAATCAGGTTACATTGAGCTGAATGAGAGTCTTGGGCTGAAATTGCTCTTGTGGTGTAGAGGATTCTGTGCTTTTACTGAGGTTGTAGAAGTTGTGAATTAGTGTGAAGCCATGGGGCTTTGCGCTGGGGCTGGGAGGTGAAGCATTTGCTATTGATGGACCAAAGAGGTGAATTTTAATTAAGACCTTTGAGACCTTTCATGGGTACAACCTCCATGTTCTTGTTAGGCTTCTTGAAAACACTGAGATTTTTTGCAAACCCCACTTCTTAACAGGGACTAAATTGGTAGAGTTAAAGCAGGTTCTTCCTCTTTCTTCTTCTGACAATGCTGTGAATATCTAAAGGATCATTTCCTCTTAACTTTTTTTCCTGGGTTCAAGCAGTTTCAGCTTGAGCAGATACTGCATCGCATCCAGCTCATCTGTGTGGTGAGTGGTGTTCGTAGGCAGCTTTCTCTTTCCCTTCTGTTTCTGCAGTAAATGGCTGCTAGGCCTCCCTGATGAGGTCTTTTAAAAAGAAAAGATCAAATATATATACAGAGTACTTCAAAATTACAAGAGAGATGAATCTACAACATTATTCTGTTGAAGAAAAGTTGTATTGTTGGTAAGCACTTTCCACGCCCTGCAAGGAAGTCCCACGCTGGAACAGAGAGGGTACAAGGGTGGTATTGTTTGTGAGTCCTGGCATAAATCTCTGTGTGTGCTGCCCCAGCACACTGGAGCAATGCAGAGGCAATTGCTTTAGTGCAGCAGGCAAATTGCTTTGTGCAAGCAATTCAGCTGCTGCTCATGAGAAACAGAACTGCAGGAGAGGTTTGACTGACTTTCATATAAATGAAGCGTGATCAGAAGACCTTTCTGGTGGAGTTTTGAGTCCCAAAGATTTCACACTTCTGCACTGCCCTGTGCAGATGCCAGGGTACTGATCTCGAATGCTAGCCCAGAATTCCCAGAGAGTCAGTATTCAAGTGCTGGATGCAAGCTAAGAGACCTCTACAGATGGTTGCAAGGTGGTTTTTTAAAACACTTTTGGGAATGTGAGAGCTGGCACCAAAATTATTTTGGAATGCAGTCCGTCAGAAAGACGTGATGTAAACCAGATTTCTGTGCACTGTTACAAGTTAGTACAATATTAATCTGGTTGAATTAGTATCATCATTAATTTATAAAGAGAGATTGTTTTGTGGCTTGTCACTGATTTTTATGAAAGTCTGAAACACATCAAGGCATAATAGTATTTTTTGGAGATGAGATGAATTTCTACACTGGAAGAGAAGGCAGTTAAAGGGCTGCCTTCCTCACTGGTGATAATTTTACAATTTTACTGGAAAAATGGCCACTTAACTGACTGTGAACTTGATCAAAATGCTTGTCTAGCAAATCTTCGTTCATTTTGATGATGTTCCAAGAACAAAGGCAGGGAACTGGAAGTACATCTACCAATTCATGTTCTGGGTAAAACCCTCTATGAAAACCATTTCTTGGCTCAATTCTTATGGTTTCATGTGTACTGTAAATTACTAGGACATATCTGTAGCTGTAAAATTATTTAGCAAATGTACCTTTTGTGAACTGGGACATGGAGTGTTTTAAAACTTGAAACGGCATCTTTGGTGGAAGAGGTTGAATGATGAACGTTTGAGAACTTAAGGGAGATTCAGAGCTTTGCAAAGGCTTGGCAGGAAGAGGATGCTTTTTAATGGCAGAAAATCTAAATCTAGACATATTTCTGTGGCCCAAAGTGTCATCCAAATCACATGCTGCAGCTTGTCTCTTTCTGGTAGTGCTGTTTGACATATTGTCAGCAACACCGAGTATGTTTTTTTCTTTCTTCACTCTCTGTGTGTCAACACATTTACAGCTGCGATTAAGAATCCTCTGTTTAATGTTTCATAAGTTTTTGGATTACCTTACACTGAAATAAGCCAGTCTTCATCTGAGAGTGCTAAACTGCATGTACATCCTGTTGCTTTTCTGAAATAAAAGAATTCTTGAGAATGAACCATGTGTCAAATAATACAATTTTGTGTGTACACCTAAGGAAAAGGTTGGTGAGAAAGCTGAAGTCGTGTAGCTGAGTGGGTGTTTACTTCTACAGTATGTTGAAGAATGTCATAAATGTATTCACAAATTGTTTAAATTCTTAAAGGAGGCCGGAGGGTTTCTAACATGCCAAGTGAAGATTTACTGCCATCTACTGTGCAGTTGAACACTGATTATGCTTAACAGATAAAACAAAAGTAATGAATTGGGTTAGTGTACATTTTTTGGAAGGAGGATATGGGTTAGGATTTAAGTTATGATCCCAAACAGACTGTGGGGTTTGAAGTTCTGCCAGAGCAAGGGCAGGGCGATGGTGCAGACCAGAATGCAGTGCATCAGCTTTTGGACTGTGTGTGTGACTAAGTGGCCAGGCACAACCCTGGGCTCTCCCACCAGACATTACAGCTACAGATCCCAGGGGTTTCTTTAAAGATGCCCTTCAAGTGCCAGAAGAACCTGCTGCTGTTTGCAATGGATCTGACTTTTATTATCTTCACAAGGTAGGTAATTATTCCTAAAAACGCTACCGAAGGTGGAACCTCTTAGCACATTTATACTAAATAGACTCTGAACCAGAGGTAGAGACTTGTTAAACCACAGGTAGGGTGGTTAAATTCCTTAAAATTTCTGCATATTTTGTTAAGGTAAAAGGCAAAACACTGATTGAGAAATAGTTGAAGTGTCTCAATGCTCTGGCAGGGAGGGGAAACCTACTAAGTAGATTCTTCTTAGTTACTGTCCTCCCACCTGTAATGAGAAGCCTCTCAACTTCTCTCGCAAACGTTTTGCCATGATATGTGACTTTTTACTCCAGTGTAAAGCTCTACTTAGTACCCAACTGAACGGGCTTCTGAACACTTAACATTCTGCAGCTGGGGCTGTGGGTCCCTTCACGTGGGCCGGGAATGCAACCCTTCAGATGACTGAATTCCTGTGCCCTCTCAGGCCAGCTGTCTGCCTCCTTAAACCTGCTTCAGGCTCTGCCCTGCCTCCTGTTCATGCAGGCTTGTTCCAAAATTTGGAAGATGCTGGCTAGGTGTCTATGCTGACTGCTGAATCCATACCAGCTTGGCAGTGGAGAGAAGCAAGTGTGTGTTTAGGTGTGGATGCTGCCATTCAGACTTCCATTTTGGGATCTTTATTGTGCTTCAAACTTTTGCTAGACAAGTCTTTGTAAGCTAAGAGAGAGATTAAATGGTCCTCCAGCATTAGTGCATCTTTTCCTTACATCAAAACCATGCATTTCTTTAAAAAATTAATTAAGCCCACAATCAGAATTGCAGTTTAAGGCAGTTCTAGACAATGGCGAAACTGTAGTGAAATGATCAAGGAACTCAAGCTGTTGTTAAATCCTTTCCTGTCCCACGAAGAAAAGTCCCAGGCCTTCTTTTCACGTCTTCACCTATTTAGATTCAATGTTATTTGGGATCAAAACTTAAAATTGAGTTTAATACATAGGAAAAAAATGCATGTAGGTTTATATACCTGCAGTGGAAGGAATCATTTTGGAAAGTATTCAGAAGGCTTCTTCTACCTTTTTCTTCTTGAAAGATTGTATTTTTTTCTGAAAAATTCTTACACATGGGCTTGCAAATGTGCTGTACCTCGGTGCTGTACCTTGTAGTGTTTTGGCAGTGTGAGGAGTTTTAATTTGCTGCTGTATAATTTTCTTCTACTGTATAGGATCAGTGGTGCTGGTCTTATTACAGCTGTGTACTACCACAGCTCTATTGCATCTAGTTTTATCTCCTTCACTGTAACAGTACAGTAAATTCTGATAGTAATAATGCTAATTATATCAGGAAGGAAAACAAACAGGGCAGGCATTAGCAAGGACTCCTTTTTCACACTTCCAAGGCATCATTGCAAAGATCTGAAATTTCTTATTAAAATGTCTGAAAAAAATTACATCTCTCTCCTCTCACCCTTTCTACCACGTTGTGTTATCTATTCATCATAATTTTTCTAGCAGTTTGCTACAATTAGGGAAGATTTCCAGATGGATAAAATTGTCTGATTTCTAACTGAGGCTGTTCCCATCTTCCTACAGAGAGTTGTATGATATGAGTGTGATCTTTGTAGTCCTGTTGCTGAATCTCTGCTGGGTACATGTGCATGTAAGTTGTTAGTTTAATTTCTCTGAACTCACTATCAAATTTCTTGGTAGATCACCCCTGATGCCTGTATGTAAAGCATGTTAAAAAAATCCCACTGCTTATAGAAAACAGATCCTGGGAGACTGATGGCATATTCAGATCGTTGTGAAGCATGGTGTGGAAAAATAGATTTTTCTGGATTGCTTTTAAGAGTTCTGCTCAGTTTTATCATAATTAAGGCTTTTCACTGTGGTATTGGAGTTCAGTGTGAAACTATACAATAACTCTTATATTGTTAACACTGCTTGTTCTTACTCCATCAAAAGAACACCTCAGGGTGCCTACGATAAATGAGGTCCTAAAATCGTGGTAGGGCTTGTGCATTTTCGTTTATAACCATAAACGAACCAGGTGTACTAGAAGTGCCAGTGTGTATTTTTTGCTGGAGTACTTAATATTGTGCTACTTCAAATAGTGCTACTTAAAATTGATGGATATTTTTAATGGCAATTTGGGTTTTCCCATTTGAAACACAGTAGTGTGGAATTCATTCATTTGTGGGGAGGGATCTACAGCATCTGCTTATCTTTTCACCCTTGCTGTGCACCCTGCTGCTCTAAAACCTGTGATTCCCTGGAGCAAATTTGGGTTGTAAGACCCAGATGTAAAAAGGGGACAAGGATTCTAATCCCAAAGGAATTTGGCTTTTTGGCAGTCGCTATAGGCAGACAGGTGTGGATGACTTTGGAGCTGGCTTTAGATCTGTCACTTGATAGGGCTGCTAATGAGCTGTTTTATGCTTCCTTGCTGTAGTGGATGATGTTGTAATTCCGCGGATAGAATCAGGTTTCCTTTTGGGAGTATTGTCCGCAGCTCCTCAAGAGATCTCTGCACAGGATCTTTCATGGAGCTGTAGTTAAAGTCTTTTCTGATGCACACATATAGTTATTCTTTTAGTAAATAGGAGTGCCCACCCAGATACTGGTATGCTCAAGCATAATGCAATGAATTACTTTCTTCATGCCTGATGGGAGGGAATTCCACAGCCTAATTGGCTGCACTGAGCACTGAGCAGGACCAGAGCATGGAGAATGCTGTCTTGCAAATGACAAAATGCTCCTTTACAGTCAACTGCAGAGCATGTCAAAGTCTGTAATGAGCCTGACTGAGCGTTTACCAGTGCAAAGGTATGGAACTTTTAGAAATACATTGAAAATTTTAATTCTGTCACTGTGGTGTGACGGAATTGCATTGTAAATGCCCTGAGGCTCCCATGTGACCGTTAATGGCATCTTCTCAGATCTCAAATGTCTTACAGCAAATGCCCAGAGGAGGCTGAGTCTGTACTGCTGAGATAAATAAATATTTTATCTTTGGCTGAAAAGAATGGCAGTCAGGAATACAGCCTGCAGTGCTTTTTATATTTACCTTTACTTTCCAGTAAGTTGAAAGCTATGACAAAGCATATGGACATTAACTATTTCTTTTGTTTGTTAACTCAAGAGTTTGAAAGCCTGACCAAATATGTGTCATCTCTGAAGCACAGCTGTAGAAATAAATCCAAGATTTTGCACATTAAGTTGAAGGAAACTTTTTTAATAACTTTTTTTTAGTTTTGTACCATTTTTCACTCTTACACAATGGTGTTTTAAAAGGAGATGCCCAACTACTTTCAAAGCATTAAACAGTGGTGTTTTATTTGTAACCTTTTACCTTGGGATAAGAAAAAGCAATCAATGGGAAGTTTAAAAGGCTTCATGTGTTTTTTTTAATGTGGACAATAATCAGTTAGAAAGCTTTTATGTGAGTAAATAGTTTTCAGCTGTGGAAACCGGAAGATCCAGTTTATTTGGAATACCCCCAAATCTGTCTGTATTCCTAACAGGGTTTCCTAGGTGTCTTCTGTAAAAGAGTCTGACTTCAGAGTGTAACCTTCTCTAGACGTGTACTGGAATTTTCAAGTGATGTATGAAATATTTAAGTATCTCTGAGTAATTCCCCCACTGCTCTGCTGCTCTGTGGTTATTTAGCCACTTGCTGGGCAGGAGGGTAATATTAGAAAAGAGGATTTGAAGGTGGAGGGAAAAAGGACTTTGGATTTTAGTGCAGAAGGCATTGCACTCACATGGAGAAAGAAGGACAAGTGAGCAAGCAGGCCCCAAAGCTGATAAAGTGGTAAAGAAAAAGCATTGCCAGTGCTGTGAAGAGTTTGAGGGTGAGGACTAATAAGAGAGCCTTCATGCTGTGGGACTTACAGGACCACTTGAAGGCCTCTGTCATAGTGGAAGGGGTGAGGGCCATGCACATCTTATGAAGGTGTGGATCCCATTAATTTAGACAGGAGATGCATATTGATGTTCTAGCTGGAACCTGATAAAAAGACATGCATAGAGGAGTGGCAGGATTTGGCCACCAGATGCTGGAGGGAAGAGGAGAGGATCTGTATGGATAGCAGGGTGGAAAAAAGGACAAGCAGGCAAGAGGAGGACAAAGAGCAGGCGGAACTACAAAAGATCCCTTGCCAGAGAAGAGAGCTGGTCAGAAGTGGGAGAACCTGCTAGGAGGTCAGGGAGATACACCAGCAGTTTGCTCTTGCCTGGATATCTGTTGAAATTATTTTCAGGTCAGTTTGGAAATACGCACACTGATCTGATACTGTTTTCTACCTGTTTTCTCTTGTACAGTTTATCCCTTCCACAATATGAATCAATTCACTGGTCTTTCACTCAATCCAGCAAAAGACATGGAGAAGACAAGTGCATGAGTTCTCTGTTCCTCTTTTTCCTTTTTTTTCTTTCCTTTTCTCTTAATACTCTGGAAAAGCTTTATTGCAGTTTGTTATACTGTTTTTAACTCTTGGCTCTTTAACATTTTGAAGCCAGACATCCCCATCTAGTGGTTATTCCACCTTCACTCACCGAGTACCGCTTTGGGGAGAAGGATGCCCTGCACACACACACACACACACACACACACACACACACACACACACACAGCAAGAAGACCAGCTGTAGCCCCTCTGTTACCTCAGTGCTTTCCTTGTGGGTGTCTTAAACTGCTGTGAGTCCAGAATAGGGTAGTTAATTTTTTTTTCCCAAAGGAAATTTTTTTTTACTACTTATAATTTGCATGTGGGAAAAAATTTGCTGATATATGGAAGGAAATTATTTTACTACTGCTTATGACACAGCAAATACACATGAAGATGTTTGTCATCATAACTGTATGCAGAAAATAAAGCCGTATCAGTCTTGTTTTTTATCAAGAAAATGACAAAAAGATCTAGTTACTAGACATTGCTTTGTGAATCAAATTATTGCATGAAAGTAAAATTGTTGGGACCTTGTAGCGGGTATAATAATGCAGAATAATATTTCTGCTGCATGTAACCCTTTGTAACCTTTCAGATAAAAACATAATCACTTGTTTTCTTGTTGGAATCCTGTTCCCTGAAGGCTTCGCCGTAACTCCCTGTTGTGTGGCTGATGGGTGTTGGTGATGGCTGTGAGTCAGGAATGGTTCAAGGCTGGTCTTTGTCTGAAAGTTGCCCAGGTTGGGGCTGTAGTGCAGCCATCTGACCCTCCTTGGTTGTGAGGGAAGTGGTGCCAACAAACACAGTTGGGTTCTCATGACCTGGGATGGGGAGGCATTTTCAGGACCACTTCGGATCGGAGAAAGAAGGGAAACACCCCTGTTATTCAAAGGCAAAGTCAAAGTGTGCACCAGGTGTAAACCCTCATCTTCTTCCTCACAGGAAGCTTCATATTGCTTTCTCCACCACGGGGTTTCCTCCACCTGTGGGCAAGGAAATCTCTCGTGGACTTGACTGCAGGAATGGAAGCAGAGTTTTCTATTTCTCCTCAATCTTTTAATTAATTTTGCCTCTCTTCTTGAAGACCCTTTTACTTTCTCTATATACATACATACATACTCAGAGATCACAAGATAAATTGTTGGATGCCTCTTCATGCCCTGAATTAAAAACTCTTGAGGGCCAGTCAGAATTGCTTTATGTCAGGAAGGGATAAATTGTAGCCAGAACTAGAAAGCCAGAAAGAAAAATGAGAAAGAGGCTGTTTATCCCTTCTCCTGCAGCAGGGAAACATCTTCAGAAGTGCCTGGCTGAGGACTGAGTGCAGAAGCTGGTGTCCACGTCATCTGAATCACTCACCCATGTTTGTTGCTGGAGATGGTAGTAAGACTATCGACTATCTTGCTGACATTGGCTAATCCAGGCATCTGAAATTCTGAGAATTGGCTCCATTTCCACCTTCCTCAAATGAGTATTTTTTAACGTGTATTTTATATGGTCATTTTTCAGAAGTCCTCTTTAGTGAAAGTGTCCTACTACCCAGGCACTTTCTGTTCCCATAGCAGAAGCAGAACTGGTTTTGCATTACGTTTAGTTGATTTTATTTTTGTAATCTGTTAATGACTAAAGAGCCATTGGGTGGCAGTATCAGCCAGTGAGCACCTCCAATAGTTGCTGAGCTAAATGCAAAAGTCTAGGTAGGAAAGATGAGAAATGACAAGTTTCTTAAGATGGAAAACATACATTGGTTTGTATGTGAAGAGGCTGTGTTTAACTCCACACCACATAAATTTCGAAAATATTTTAAAAATAAGTATAATCTCTTTGCTCTATTTTCTTCAAAAGCAGTTTGTAATATCAAGTTTTGGGTTTTTTAAGCACCTATGAATGTAGAATAAAATTAATCCCATGCTAAGAATAAGGGAAACTGCAGTGCAGGAGTTCTGGTCGATGCGTGCCTTTAGGGTGTGCCTGCACAGGTGCTGTTTGAGCTTGGTGTTCCTGAGCTGAGCACACACATCGGGGTAACAGCATCTAGGATTCACATCGTGCATTTGGTTTCATTTTCCTTTTATTCACTTTTTGGTTAACACAAAGCTCACTTGCATGTTCAGCTTCATGATTGGAAAACAACATTTGTGGTGACCTACTATTTAATTCTACATTTGGAGGCAGCAGACTTTAAATATCAATGTATTTGTAATGATGTAAAACTTGCAAAACTGACTAAGAGTGCCTGCTTTTAGGCTTTACTTCTAGCCAAGCATGTGTTTTCTGTAATAGGAATTGTAGTTATTTTTGTAATATGGGGTATGGTGTCAGTTCCACTATAGGCATTTTCACAGAATTACTGTTCTGTACGTTCATGCTGTTAGCTCTCAGAACTCTCTCCTAAGTTCAAGGCTGGCAAGACTATGAAAGCTGCAAGCAAATTTTAACTTGTTCGTAATATTCTTCACTTCACAAACCTCATCCTGATCCCAAACAGGAACATTTTGAGTGGTACCAAAAAAGCCTCCATGATCATGTTGTTCACATCTTGCTTTTAAATGCACCAGATAATGCCACTTGTTTAAGCTTAGTCATGTCTGGGGGAATGTCAGGAGTCTGCATCACATGAGCTGCTCCTCAGATTTCCCAGCCTGCATCAGCATGTTTTCCTGGGTAGAAGCACAGTAGAGATGTTATTAAAACAGCTCATCCTAGATGTTAGTATTGATATTAAGTCTCAGGCTTATTCCTGTGATTTTCATGCAATATTTCACATTTACATTCAGCTGATTTATGTAAAAATACTTTTGTCCTTAAAGGTATATGCTTCAGATGGAAGAACATACATTCTAACCAACCACTCTCTTTGTGCTCTTTCTGCTCGACCACCAGACTTACCACCTTAGGGCAGCTTTGAGCCAACCTTTAGCTTAATTTTAAGCACTTGCATCCTTTCCACGATCTGTTTACAGACCTAGCGTCGCCTGTCCTTTTTCTCTGCTTGGAGACCAGGATGATAACAGGGCCATTGGCATGTCCTTGCTCATGCTCTGGGTCAACAACCTTCTTCTGAGCAAACGCAGCTTGCGACAGACAGGGAAAGCACCCAATGGGTTTGTTCCCTCCTGCCTTTGCAGCACTGGTGATAAATTCACCATGCCTGGAGATACTCCAGACTGGTGAGATCTTAGAGCCTTTTCTCCTGAGCATCACTTCTAGATACTCAAGGGCTGCTGTACTCACCACACCAGCTGTGCAAAACCTGGAGAGGGGGAGAGATGAGGAACCAAAAAGGCTGGCAGCACCAAAATGCTGGGTTGTCTTTTGCCTTGCCATCAGGTGACTCGTATTCAGGACAAAATCTGCTCAGTGTGTTCTGTTTCCAGGGTCTCTGATCCCATTTCAAGAGTCAGGAGTAGATTGACATTGCTTCCTAAGGCTTCAAGCCTGTGTTTTGTCTGTCTTATCCCTGCAGTCCCTCCCCTGTGGTGCACATGGAGTTGGGTGCCCCACACGTGCCCATATAGGGAAGGGTGTAACTATCTTGTTGACATTGGCTAATCCAGGCAGGCATGTGAAGGGGCAGCAGAATGTGATGCTCACATGTAGCGTGGCAGATGGCACTTGGGACTGGCTGTCTCCATCACACCCCTCAGGACTGACATATAAGACAGGGAAAGAGTTTTTTTGCGTACCTCTGCATGCTCCTGACAGAGCTACTGAAGAGCTGGGCTGTCGTGGCCCCATGTATTGAGCCACACTCATTCCTAGAGGAGAAAATTAATGAATATTTCCTATGCTGCAAATTAATGGCAGTTCTGCAATAGTTTTAATTTCTACAACATCTGTGCATTGCATTAGGTGAAAATAACTGATCAGGACTAGATGTCCTGCAGGAAACACCATCCTGTATTGGTAAAAGCCTAGCTGATCATGTCCTTTTCCAGATGCATGGCCAAATGGGACAAAACTCAGCGAAATGATTTGTTACTCAGTTTTCATCAGTGACATCTAGGTAGCCCTCTACGTTATCTGTATGCTAATGCTGGAGTGGGCAGCAGAGCTTATTGTGCATATTATACTCTTTGATGCTTCAGTGATGAACAAAGGCTTTGCTTTCAGTAGACAAGTCAGAGGGTGAAAGTGTCTGAAAGTATTACCAACACAGAGACCACAGGCCAGATCATAGCTAGAAGACCTGACTGAAGGCTTACTAAATCTGACAAGAGACTTTGAGACTGATCTGTTGTGCAGGAGGATTTTAGGTAATCCAATTAAGTAATTGAAAACCAATGCACCTACGGAAACTGCTCAGGATCTCTTTATAACAGTGCTGAGCACTTTAAACTGTCTTCACCTGCTGTCTCATCCACCAAATTATTTCCCTATGTGATAATGAACCACTGCATTCACTGTGGACTACAATACAAAACCTAGTAGGAATAACGGAAAAGTAGGAAATACATCATTAAAGCAGCTCTCTGCCCTTAGGTGGAAGCAGTCAGCAGGAGTGCAGGAGGCCAGCATTTCTCTGCAGTGAGAAGACTTCAGCCTACGTTACACATATGGGTGACTGGGGATTTTTTGGTCCTGCTTAAAGTATAACTATTTTCTCTGCTAGATTGTATTTTCTGTGCAGAAAAATACTTCTGTTAGAGTATTTGATTAGCACAGTACTTGAACCAGGTGCAGAAGAGGCATGAATCCTGGACGCACAGGCAAATCTCAGATCGGTAGGGGTTTTCTGAGCTAGAAATGACCACTAAACAGTCGAGTCTGACCTCAGGTATAACACAGATATTTCATACTGTGTGACCCAGAGGTCCTTTACCATCCCAAAGCCAGGTTTTACAACTCATCCCCCCTGGTACTGGGGATCAGGATTGACCTGGACCCTGGCAGCAGCCCTACACTGTGATTTCAGTAGTATATATGGGGAGTTAGATTTGATGCTGTCAGTCCTTGAAGCCTCACTCTCTACAGGCACTTGAGCACCTAAAAAAAAATTTAGAAATATTGGTGTGGGCCTGTTTTAGTATCTAACAGTAGTTGCACTTTTAATCCCAGAAGACTATGTTAAGGTTTGTCATTGTTTCTTGATGTCATGTTAAAAAGTATTTATGAAGTTTGAATGGTCTTGCTAGTGGTTGTTCAAAAATGTCAATGTCCAGACACCCAAACATTTTGGAATCACAGTTGTGTGGAGTATTTCTAGTCTCAGCTTATTAGTTTAGATATAGACATTCAAGACATATGTTCAATTTTCCGGTCTATAATAAAGAAGCTGTAGATTAAGTTGTCTCATTCCAGTTGCAGTAAGGAAGGCGGTTTCCTGTCCTGGTCAAATCAGGCTGTAATGTTGGCTACAAAAAGAATTGTACCTTTCCTTTTTAAAATAATTTGCTTGACGATTGCTATATGGAGCAGGATGAGAGCTCAGGAGGAGTGACTGGCTGTGAGTAGAAGCGGAAAAAATACATGTGAATTTTCTGTATGCAGTGTGAAGACAGCTTTTAAAGTTCTTTCTTGGTTGAAGAAGATAATGCTCTGTTTTACTGTGCATTACATTGTAGAGGTTGAGATGGATGAAACAAACTCCATTAAAAAAAACTTACTTGATTGTTATAGAAATATGGGAATTCTTACAGCAGATCCAACCACAATTCTGTCTGCCAGCATCTCATTTCTTGGATATTGTAGAAGCATAACTCTAAAGCTCATTTTTGTGGACTATGGAGATAAGCTTCTTCCAAACCCCACCCTGTAGAAGGTGGTTTATGCCAAGACGTTTTTAGGCTGATGTTTCATCCAAATATCAGGATGTGTTCTTTATTCAGTAATCTTCTCTGAGTGGGGATGCTCCCATATCTGGAGATCTTGGTCCAATTCTTTTCCTAAATTCTACTGTTTAAATATTCAAATTGATCCGTCACATTCCTGCTTGGCTTGCATTGGTGAATCTGACTTCTCAGGATGTTTTCCAAATGATGCACTGATGTTTTTTGTAAGAGTAATACTATGATCCAGAAGCTCTGGAGATAGGGGCAGAATCTAAATTTTTTTGTGCTTGCTGTAATAAAAAGAGATTTTTAAACATGTGAAGAGATATCAGAGCCCAGAAATTATGTTTAGGTGATTTATATGAAAAGATTGACCTTTGAATTACAAAGTAAAGCCTAAACAATCCCGAAGTAGAGTATTAGAGAGCAAAATTTCCTGAAGAGCTGCATCACAGGACTTACAGCTCCTCACCAAATATATTATTGCCTTTGACTCAATGATATCTCTCCTTGTGTGCCAACTGCTAGCTAAAATCTGTTCTCAGCTGCATTACTTCCTCTATGCTTTTTCATTTTTTGATCCAGGTGGTCTGAATGGTTTCTTTCCTTACTCCCACTAGCATTTAAAGACTGCCAGCGAGCCTTTCTCATCTTGCCAGCCCCTGAGAGCATCATATTACCTTAGCAGAGGGCATCAGGCAGTCAGGAAACCTTGCATGTGCCAAGAAGGTGGGTATTGAGACTATCTGAAAACAATGAAGATGCTCCCAGCTGAAATTGAACCAGCTGAGAGACTTCACAGTCTCTCTCTGAAGTGCATCCACTTTCAAAAGTAATGCTTATTTTTGATCCCTTTTGATCATGTTTAAGGTTGCAAAAAAAGCTAAAAAGGCACATAATAGTGAATGTTAACTGGTTTATTCTGAATGGCAGGTCTTTCACTGTGGGCAAGTAGGGAAAGGACAAGCTGCTGGTACTTTCTTTCTTCTTTCCTCCTAGCTCAGCAGATAGATGAGGTGAGGACATGCCACAGGGATGAGACCTGCCAGACTGCCTGGAACACCGTGGTTTTGGGGCACATTCTTTCTCTGGGTGTGAAGGGAAACTCAAGTATCTGATGACAGATGAAAATGCAAGTTGGGGAAAACTGTAGAACTTAGAGAGTGAATTTTTTCCCTTTTCGGAGAGATCAGCAGCCATGTAGCCTGTGTGTTAGGCAGTGTTTTCTGAAATCAAACTGCCCGTGTTACTCTCCTTGCCTTCCTTCACCGCTGGCCTGCTCTGACTCGGTGGAAAAAATGTCAGTCTGCTTGCTGACAGGGTGCAGTTGGCTGGCCCTGCGGCTGGGCCGGCAGCTGCAGGCAGGGAGAACCTGCAGCGCTCAGTCACATGAAGCCGTGTGCGGGCAGTGGTGGGGATTAGCTCTGCTCCTGGCCGGAAAGGTCCCCATGCGGTTCCCAGGCTGAGCTCGCCATATGTGCTTCACGTGATTGTCCTGAGGGTGACATGAAGTGGAGAGTTCAGATTTGAGTGAAAGTTGGTTTGTGTTTCTTCACCCTATTTAATGTAATGCAGATGGAGAGCAGAACATGAGGGCGCTTGTGCTGGGGGGAGATGTGACAGGCTGTAGCAAAGCCCTGTAGCTTTTACTAATTCCTTCTCCTTCCCCTGAATTTTATGCTGTTTCCTGATGGGAGTTGTATGTGTGAAGGAACCCCCTTGGACCACCTGTTAGGTGCCTTTCCCCTTTCAGTCACGGTCTTTGCCATCTCTTAAACACTGGGGTTTTTGTATTTGGAGAAAAGCCAAAAACTTGAACAATAGTTTTCTCCTTTTGAGGGGCGGGGAGAGCTCTCTGACACAGTGCAGGAAGGAAAAAAGAAGGCAGGAAAAAATTAGAAAATATGGGTGGAGAACCCTCAGTCTCCACTTTGGGTGAGTATGAAGTATTGCAGGATTATAATTTTTTTTTAGAGGTAAGAGGTGTGTATTCACAGGATGATTTAGTTTGTGGTTTGCCTTACTGCAAGATTATTTTGGAAATGGCATCTTCCATAGAAGGATCGTGTCACATAGAGAGTGCCAGTGCTATTGCGAAAGGTTTCCAGACTAATGCTGGAAAAAGGAAGTTTAACAAACTCTTGCTGTAAGGAACATTGTCTGATGGGCTGAAGAGGCTCATGTCCCTGTGGCAAAATAGGAATATTTGCTTTATTTTGATCTTTGGATATGAGAGAACAGCTCATTTATTTCTTAATAATAGAATTTATTTCTTAATTGACATATATACTATGTCATGTTAGAAGCAGAGACACGAAAATAGAAGGTTTTGTGTCTATGTTAATTTTTTAACAATGTGAAATATGGAAAAGACTGTTGATTTTGCCACCCAGATGTAAGGCATAATATATTTGGGTTTATGAAAGTGCAAAGTTTGTTCTTGGAAAGCTTTGGTTTTCAAGGAAAAGGTGGATCAGCAATAAGAAGAAGCCTGCCGAGATAACTTGCCGAAGGTTGCGCTGCGGGTGTGCGGGCTCTGCATTACCTCTTGCTCTTGCTTTGGAGTCCCAGCAGAACCTGTGGCACAGGTCAGCGCTCGTACACTTTCGGAGCAGTGGATTAGTGCTGGATGATGCCTTTCCTTTCGCTGACTGTTTCCGAGCAGGCAGATAGCTGTTTTCAGCGATAATACTGCTCGAGCTAACAAATATCAATAGTGTCTTTCCTAAAAATTTCCACTGTCCTCAGGAAGCAGCCAGCCCAAACATGGACAAAATGCTCAGGGGATAAAATGTGATGTATTTGAGTGCGTGTTTTAAGAAACTGTTAAAACTTCAGCTGGGTAATGCTTGTTGCCTTCCAGAGCAAGGGCTTGCTTTGTAAAAGTCAGTCTCCCTCAGTCTTCATTAGTGAGCCGTGTTTTTTCCGCAGTTTGCCTAATTAGACTGTGACCCCCTTCCCAGTAGGATCCCGTGGCATTACACTGTACAGAAACAGGATTTTGGTGCTGATACGTGAAGAGATCAAGAACATATGGCATAAACATCAACTGATATTGTTTGCCATCCACACTTGCTGCGTGTAATGCAACGGGACCGGCTCCTGGTGGCCACGTGATCCGCCTTCCAGTCCTCCATTTGGGGTGGTTTTTTTTTTGTTCCTAAAGTTGTGACTTTCTGGAAGGAAGCTTGTAAATAATTGGGGTGCAGAGAGCAGGTAGAATGTCAGTGGGATGTTACTGAGAGGCATGTGCGCAACACTGACATCGGCTCCTGGCCGCGCTCCCTCAGCACCAGCTCGCTGCTCCGGGCAGCCCTTCATGTTGCAAGAAGGTAAGATCATGTCGTGTCACCCGTGTCCTCCCACCGCCTTGCTGAAATGCCTGTGTTCCCCATCCTCAGCAAGGAGGGACACTAATTTGCCAAGTGGAGTATCTTAGCGATCTTTAAAATTTAATTTTGAAGTACAGCTCTTTCCGTAATGCAGGGAAAAGACAGGCAAGTGCAGCTCTGGCGGCAACAGCTAACTGGGATTTTAGATTAAAGATACGATCTGGTTTGGGCAGTAGCTTCTTATTTTTGTAATAAAGGGCTTTTAGACTTTAAAAGACATTCCACACCCAATTGTATCCTATTGATTTGCCATGGTTAACCACCCTGTAATAAACCTCATAGTCTGTGTGAGTAGGCACAAAGCACAATTATATTAATGTTGTTTACAACCAATGGGCAAAGAATTATTTGCAAAATGTGAAAGAAGTAAAAATACCAAAATATTTTCAAAGACGTTTGAATTTGGAAATGCCTTCGTTAGACAATGAATAGAGTTCTTTGGAATAAAAAAAGAAAAAAGAAAAATCAGAGGGTTTTTTTGTTGTTTGTTTTGTCATTTTATTCTTTGGGGTTTTTCTAATAACTGATACGTTATACTTCAAGAGAGTTTTTTATTTTCAGAAGTAAAGCCTGGTAAATAAATACAATAGTATTAAATAAAATAATTTTTTTTTAAAGGCATAGATTTATTATTTAAATTATTATTTAAATAATAACTTTCTTAGATGTCTTTTCACACAAAAAATGAATCTGGGTCCTAGGGTGTTTTGCAATTAAAAGATACATTAATAACACAAGGTGTAACATCTACTATGCAGGCCAGTGAAATAAATAGAAAGTTATTTTTCCTCTGTCATGTAAGCTTCTTAGGCATTTAGACAACAGCAGAGCATGTGCATTATAAATAGACAAACCATCAAGCAAAAATTAAGAGGAAATAAGGCAGTGCTTAACCGAAAAGTAGTGGCCGACCATCTCCATTGATGGTTCTGTCAGCAGGACTGGGCAAATGCCCAGCTCAGTGTTGTGGATAGGTTAATATCTTCACACTTTTTCCTTCCTCACAGCTGCCACATGCAGTGCTCTGAAAACTGATATTTTTCATCAAAAACTGATTCTTATTTTCTGTCTTAGTATACTAATCAATTTTACCATGCAGAGCTTAGAGCATATTAACTGTCAGTTACTCCTAATTAATACTGAAGGCAGACAGAAAGAGAGAACAAAATAATTGATGTTATTTAATACAAAATGCCTCTCTCAATTTTGTTTCCTTTATGGAAAACTCTTTTGGTTCCTGTTCAAGATTTAAGCACTGTCCTGTTTTATGTTTTGTTTCACAAGGTTGATTGAATGGCAGTTTATTATTCAAGACAATAATTTAAACTTCTCAAAGACAAAGAGTTGCAGCAGTTCTGGCACAGGCTGTTTTCTGCCAGAAGAAACATGCTCAGGTCTGATTCATACAGCTGTTGCCCTCTAACATAAGAAAATTAAAGAAAACCTCCTATATATCTTTTAAGATTCACATTAAATTTCTTTAGCATAGAAATTGGAATGCATTAAAGAAAACAGTGAGCAACATTCATTGCAAAATAGATAATGAAAGCTTCTAGGCTAAAATACACTGCGTATTACTTCTGTGTAACAGTATGAATATTATGGCCTAGTATTAAAGGCTGATTTCAAAGAGATCATGAAAACACAGCAAACTTCTTTGATGTTTTATGCTTAAATTAAATATAACCAAAAAGGGATACAGGAGCATTGCTCTTGCTATAGTGAAATCAGGAAAGGCTTTGCAGCATGGTTCAATAACAGCTGAATTAGACTGGGGCTTCACAAGGTTCATATATAATTCATGCATACCAGTAGTGTGTGTGAGTACCTAAACAATAGGAATTTATAACATTTGTGTTGTTTTAAAATATGCATAAAAGGAAAGCTGAAAAATAGGCCGAAGTTCATAGTCGTGTAATATATATACACCTTAGGAAATCCACAGAGGTTCTGGTTTTCTAATCATAAATCTGACTGAAAAATAACTGAAGCTTGGGAGGTTTTGGTTGGGTTTTTTAAAAATTTATTACTTTAAACTGCCAACGTTTCAACATTAGCGGTAAAGAGAAAGTAAATCATCTCGGCCACTTCAGATAGGAGCTATTCCAGCATTTCTACTTGTGCGCTTATCTGCCATGTTGGTTAGTAGCACACAGCATGTAAACAGCTTCTAGGGGAGATGGTGATACTAGACTAATTACGAAATGATTGTATTGCTCCTGGGTGACTTGTAGTCACAAGCTGCCACTTTTCAGCTGACCCAGAGTACAAACAGAAGAGCTCAAGTTTGCATGTGATTTCTGTAGCCCGTGTCAGTAGTGTTCTCACAGAGACTTAGTTTACTAATATGCTTTTTCATTAGACTTTTCAAAGGTATCATTGGGACTAACACTTAAAAATAAAAGGAGAGTTTAATTTTTTTCCCCCCCACAAATGGCAATCCTTTATTGGAGCACAAATGAAGCTACTTTAGAAATAAAAATCCTTCTTCGTACTCTACCCTTTCCACAGTTATATGTCATTTTCCTGTCTACAAACAGAAGATATTACCTTGGTAAAAGGGCTTTTATATTTTCTTGTGTTACTGTGAAATAGAAATGGCTTATTCAAATGAGGAATTATCTGCCTACCACATCATGGCTCCTACTTTCAACATATAAATGAAAACAGCTGTGCCTCCAGGCACTGCAAGATATTGATACACTCAAACTTAGTATTATTGTAGTGGTTAACAATGCCATGCAGAGAACATGTTAGCAGGAGGTGTGGTGAGATATTACTGTAATATCTCTTGTAGTAAATACTATATGTCAAGGATTATTTTTCAGTTGGGCATTTGTCTATGTGCTCATCTAAAAACCTTTAAAGGGTTTCTGACTTGTTTTTTTTTCTTTTTTAAAGTCTGCATTTTCTTTTCTTCATTACATGAAAATAAGCTTTCCAGATCCTTTCCCCCCAGAATTCTATTCTTTCTGAGGGGAGGCCGGGAGCAGCACTGGGAGCACCAAGTCATGCGGCAGAGCAGCAGCACGCTCCCAGAGCAGGGGTGCCTTTGCCCCATTCCCGTCGGAGTTACTTGGCTCTGCCGATGCTGATCCTTGTCCCTGCCTTTTTTGCTCACACTGTGGGTGTGCATTATGGTCCATACCACCTTTTCTCCTGCTTTTCATCCCCCAAAAGACCTTTTGTGCTCCTTGGCCCCAGGCAAGTCCCCAGAACTATTCTGTTGGCAGCTTGGGGCAGGAGCAGGAGGGGTTTGGGACATGGGCACTCAGCACCCTGACACCACCATCTGCACAGGGCCCATGGCTGTTGAGGTCCCAAGTTATTGGGGAACCCCAACACCCCTCCTTACAGGACCCCTGCTGGGATGCTGATTTGCAGGGATCATCCAACCAACCAGGACTTTGGTCAGTAAGGGGTATTTGAAGCCTAGTTGAGAAGACGTGTCAGAGGAAGGGTGCTAGGGAGGCAGGCACGGGTGGCATGGCACTGCCAGACTGTCACAGCATGCTCTGAAAACTCCACAAAACTGTGACACGATTTCTCTGCTAATTTAGAACTTTGCAACATGTTACTGAGGGCACTGATCTGGTGCTATAGCTATTTCTGACAGGTTTTAGCATATATTTAAAATACAGTTTTTAAAATATAGTTCTTTAACTTCAGTAAATAAAGAATTACATTTCCTTGGGAAGCAGTTGCAGCTAGATGATTGCAGTATAGCTAAAGGAAGTAGTATGACTGCCTACCGAAATTTAAAATATAGACCAATATTCCTATGTGCACACTAATCCTCAGAGACATCTTTGACATATGGTGGCACATCATCAAAGCCAAACAACATTTAAATATCATGAAACAATATGTTAACTTTCCCAGCTTTTGGAAATAATGGCATAGAGCCTTGGGTTTAGGTAGTACATTTGCTAGACTATGTGCCTTACTTGAAAAGAGCTGAACTTTACCTAACTAAATATTTGTGGAGGGATGCATTGCATGGGGGAAAGCAGAAATAAGCCCAGTATGCAATTTGGAGTTCCACACAATATAAGAAACAGATTTTCAGGATAAAACATGTACTGAGTAGCATACATGAGAAGTGCAATGGCCAGTGCAGACCTCGGTGGTACCTGGTGTCATTCTCATGTTGTAAGTGCCAACTGTTTTCTATGGCACTGGATTCAGCAACTGAAAGCAGCTGGAATGAAACAGAAGCAAATGTTGTTGTAAAGAAGCCAGAACATGTAGTTGATTTTAAACAACAATCTGAGACAGCTCTCCCAGAATTATAGAGCAAGAGTTGTTCATAAGAAATCAGTCTCACCAGAAATGATCCACCCTTTTATTCTTGCAAATGCAAATGTCACGAATTTTTTTTTTAGCAGAAGTGACTGTCAGGGAGGAAAAAAGATGGTCTCCTAAGCATGCAAAGCAGAGCTTCAAGGTGGATAACGTCCTTGAATTACTGGTGTTTGGAGAGCAAATGGAAAGCATATGCCACAGTTCCCTTATTGGGAACAGTCCTTAGTTTATTTGATGCTTTCATCGATAACTTGGGTGAGCAAAGTATCCATTAAATTTGCAGCTGATGCCAAGAGGAGAGGATTTACAAGTTCTCTGGAGACAGCATGGGAATTCAGAGTAATCCTGACAAACCGGATCTGGCGTGACCTGGATGCAATATTGATAAGGATAAAGTGAAATGGTAATACAATTAATTCATTGGACAGTCAAAAGAAGCAAGGAAAGCAAGGAAGCTAGTCTTTATTGTGTGGGGAGTCAGACCAGCTGAGCTCCTGAGATTGCTCCCTACCTGCATCTCTGGGCAATAGCCCTTCAGGAAAGGGGTTGGATGTAACAGGGAATCACAGGGCTGTGCTGTTATAAAGAAAAGCAATCAGACTGGGATTGCAAACAAATGCAACACACAAAATGTGTAGAGAAAGGAGCTGGGATGATTGCAGAGATGATAGCAGCAGCTACAGGAAGGTAAGAGAAGCCCTTCTCTGTGTGCATGGGAAGATAGGTTTATGGTGTCAGCAGATAGCCACCATAGGCTTTAGAGGAGTATTATAAATTTAAGGGGATTTGAACAATTAATTATCCCTGGAGGTCATGAAATATCCACCAAAGAAGCTTCCTAAGAGCAGATTAAATAAATATGTCCCGAGTGGTCGAGTTCAGCTTGATCCTGCTTCAGGAACTGGTCTACGCATCCTCTTAAGATCACTTCCAATTTTATCTCTGTGATCACAACAAAGAACTGTTATCCAAGACAAAGCTACTGTGTTTTGCCACTTTATCTTGCTCCTTTCTCAGTGAAAATTGCCTGGCAAGAGAACATTTTGGCTTGAAAGTTTCAAACGAGCAGAAGGACTCTTGGTAGGACGCAAGAACTTAACTCCCACTAGCTTTGTAAATGTCGGGGTTAGCAGCTCTGTGATAACATTCTACATTTCATCTTTCAGCTAACTGTTAGGTTGGATAATTGTCCAGATAGTAGAGTTTAGCATTGCCAAACATGCAAAACTCACTTGGCAAAGCACATGTATACATTGGCTGATGTTTTATTTTCCTCTCTCAGTACTGTAATGGAGGGCTTTAGAAATCGTTATTTGGGATAAGAAGGGTTTTACTTGCAGCTTATACATGTATTAAAGTAGCTTAAGGTTTTTTGTGCTCCCCATCATTAGCTGAACTTACTGGGAAACATGATCTCTTTTTTTTATAATTTCTAACCAGAACTCAGGAAAAAAAAAGTTTGGTGGTAGATGATTTCAGAGCTTAAATTATAAAGGTGAAGGGTTTTCTCCTTTCATCAGTCTTTCCAAACTTTTCTGACCAAGAAATTCATTTTACTTAAACAAAAAGAAAATATTTCTTGTGGAGCTGAAGGGAAAGTAAACAGTTATTCAGTATCAGCCAGAAACAGTCTCTGGGTATAGGAAAAATTCCTGTGTTAATTTTTTAACCAATGCTCCAGTCTTTGTTGGCATACATGCTGGATTTATTCAACAAACAAGAGTGAACATAGACAACACTACATAAAATGTAATTATAATAATTAATTATTATTATAATTAATATAAGTTGTGGCTGAACTGTGTCTTTATTCTTACCACTGTTTGAAATACAACATTGTAGTTTCCTTGTATTCTTGAGGCTGGATTCTGTCCTCACATACAAACACGTAATTTTAATGAAGTGCTGTCAAATGATGCATTTTTATTTGAAAATTAGGTCTACCCCTAATATCTTGCCAACTTCATCATCAAACAATTGATTTGTATATTTTTAAGGCATTTTTATTTGCTTTTCTAGTACAGTAGCAATTGTTTTGGATGAGTTTAGAGAAGGCAGCTCCATATGTTTCGCATAAACGATACATTACAGGGAAGGGATGTTCACATTTCTGCATAACAGAATGATTTTGTGCTTGCATAATTAGGAAATGGTTCTGTGTGATGTATTCAAGAGTCCTGGATCATAAATTTAAAGTCTGCTAACTGTTAGAAAAATTGATTCAGAAGCAGCTTTAGAAAAACCAGCATGCTACCGCACACATTCAAATCGAATACTGTACTAGTGCAGAGTGATGATACGTTTAGGATACTTGGGTATGTTAATGTCCTTGTCATTTTAATTTTGAAATTTTAATACAGTAATACAGACAGCTTGAGGAAAAAAGGGCACATTTTGGAACAAAAATTATTAAAACTTTCTCATGCAAATATTTTGACAGGTAGGTGTAATTATACGTAAAGGCAAATGTCTCCGGGAGGGAAAGCAAAAACCTTAGAAGATATGCAAGATTCATGGAAGATGTAAGAAAAATTCTGTACTGCTATGAATTAGTCTTTTTTTTTTAAAGTATTCAAATTCACACCTGATGCAGCATTTCAAATATTTGTGAGTATATAAATAGTTGCAACTCAGATCATCAATTTATTAGTCTAGATTTTTAAATTTATTTCTTAATTTTGAAAGGTGCTGGGCAACATTTGGAAACCCTTCATTCTTCCAGTTGAAAATCAAGCTCCAGGTTGTTGGTCTGTTCTAATAGACATGTTTTGTGGTCAGCCTTTTCATCACTCTTGTAGACAGCATTGCTCAAATAATCCAGCCATCCAGATACCTTATCTCTGACACTGTTCCTGCATGCTAAAAGCATAATAAAGATTACAGGGATAGCAGGTGGGCTGAATTGATTTATGGTGATATGAACTTGCCAGTATTTGCAATCCCATTGTGAGTGCTGTGATATCAATGTACAATTTCAACTCCTGTTTCTCAGAGCTGTGTGAAAACTTGTCTGGACTATGGATTTCTTTGTCAAAACTGTGTGGCAGCACTCCTGCCTGTCATCATTTTAGCAAAGAAAGACCATTTCTGGCATTCCTAGTGGTGCTGGTGTAGGCCAGCTGTACAGCGGGTGTTAAATAAATAATTGCAGTGGACAACTTCTGTTTACTTTTTACATTGCTGACCTTATAATCGGGAATGTTTTGCACGGGATAGAGCTAACTCTGTCTGACGCAGGCCAATTCCCTGAGCGCTGGATGGAGAATGAGAGCTTCGTTCAGCTGCTTTTAATCATCTTGTGGCAGAGACCCCCCATGAGCAGGTGGGGGCTGCCTTTTGGTAACCTGAGGATGAGCTGGGGGTGGGAGGTGTGTGTGTCCGCGTGGGGAATGGCACCCACAAAATACCTTAGCTGAGTGCTATCGTCACCTTGTGTTTGCACTTTCCCGTAGGTTAGTAAGTCTGTAGCAAGTTTATTTACAAAATTATGTTATCAAATACATAAACATTGTGGTAGTAGAATAGAAAGAAAAAAACTTTCAAAGCTGTGTGAGCTGGCCCGGTGTATCTCTAGTGCCATGTATTTCACAGCAGAACAGAAGTCCTCAAATTTGGGTGTCTCTCCAAAAGATGCTTTATGTTCTCTAACCTCCCATCTACATATCTGCTTTTCCCACCGACCCATGAACAAGCCCTTCCTTCTCTGTCGTGGTTAGATGATAAAATATTCTGTTTCTGCTGTGGTAGGATAAACTTTGCAACCCGAAACACCCTGAAATCTGGAAATTCATAACAGGCATGGATTTTGAAGGTTTGGCCATTCCCAAACCTACTGGCGCATGGGAGCAACTGTTCCACTAACTCTGTCCCACTCTAAGTGGATTGGAGGCTGTGACTTCTTCATATAAAATTCATTTTTCTGCAGGTAAGGTTTCCTGCAGCCCGAATCTTTACCTGATTTGGACTACTGGCTTGCAATCCAGGGATGAAGCTGGCAGGTGCAGGGAGCTGGTGCTGCCCTGCTCTGCAGCAGGGTCCAAAGGCTGTTGGTCAGAAGTGGCCAGAGCACCCTCAGTGCAGCTGTGCAGGGCACTCCTGGCCTTGCCTTCCCCATACCCAGCAGCAGATCTCAGGAGAGAGCACAGAGCTGGGGAGAGCCAGCGCCCAGGACATGCCCAGCCGGTGGTGTTCTGGCAGGGCACTACTGGTGTGCTGGGCGGGTTCTTGGAAACAGTGCTCCAAAGTTGGTAAAAGTATGAGGAGCCTGAGGTAGCTTCAGGGCTTGTGGCAGTGTCAAGTGAGATGGTTTCTCTGGAGAGGGAGCCTGTGCCTGTGTCCAGCAGGTAGCCGCCAGAGCTGGGAAGTGGCTGCAGCTGTCGGGGTATGCACACGGCTGCGTAGGCTTGCAGCACAGTGGAATTAGATTGCTGGGAACAGGAGTCATCTGTGGCTCCTGAGCTGAAAACATTATATGCTGCTGGCTTTTCTTTTTGAGACCATGAGGCAGATCTTCTTTGCATGCTTTGTAAAAATTTTTAAAAGAGTTTTGCAACTTACTTAAAGAACAAAAGGTATAACTAGCTATAAAATGAAACAGTTGTAAAGACTGGAGGAAATGCCAGAAAACACACCATGAGTCAGGACACTCCAGATGCTGGTGGCACAATACAGCCTAGGCACAGGGGCGGGCCGTGTCTCCTGGTGGCAATGACAGTGAGTGTGCCATTGTGGCATCCCCTGCTTGTTGAGCCTCTCTCACCACATGGGCTCCTCAGCAGCTTTTATGGGTCCTCAGGATCTCCCGGGCCGGGGTTTGTGAGGCCCTTCATGTTCTTTTTGACTGTACTTGTGCCCTGACTCTCATCCATAATCAAATTTACAGCAAACTGGGTTGTAAGTGCAAGTCAGAGAATAAGTGATGGAAACCACATGGGAAAACAAAAGGCACCTCAGCTCTGAAGCTGAGCAGTGGTGTCAGCCTGTGCTGGCAGGGAGTCGTGTCATTACATAATGATGCACTTATCCAAACGGTGTTTTGTATTTTGGGAGACAGATGTGCCTTGCAGTTGCTAGTGGAAGTTAAATGTTAAATATGAAACCCATTCATTTTCTCTTAGTCATACTTTGGATTTAAGCAGATGTTTTCCTAATTTGTGGTTTTCAAATGTAGCATGCTGACAAGACATTTATCATTAACTACAGCTTCATCCATGCAGTTTAGCAAATTGGCCAATTATTAACAGTGAGGGTTGTGTGGTGGTTGATGCATAGTTCCTGCTACTTTGAAAGGCCTCAATTGAAACTCAATACATTTTTACAATATAAATTAATTGAGCTTTGGACCACATCCCTGTTGTGTGAGTGCTCTCTGCTCTTACTGTCTGAATGAACAGCCATTTGTAATGCACTGAGTAACTGTGCCGTCTGTGAGCAGAGGTGGTGGAAAATGAAGGATAACATTTTTCCAGTAGGGGTGTGAAAATGACTGATGGTTTGGTGGTGGTGCTGTGAACTGGTGAGATGTCTCAAAGGTGTTTCCCAAAGCAAGGAACCACCATATGCCTGAAAAAATCATCTCCTATTTTCCCAGCTCTGGAATTCAAGCAGGCAATTCAGTCATTTATTCATCCCACGAATGAGACTTGAAGGACAACACTCAGTGTACCTCTTATTTCTGGGAAGATCTTGATTTTCACCAGCTGGCACTGCAGAAATTTTGTCTTACATTCCAGCTGAACAGGGAAAACTCTTCAGGACAGTCTGTTTGTAGTTGCCTCTGGCAGATAATTCACTTTTTTTCCTGCTCTATATTTGCATTTGCTCAACAAGGAAACTGTAGACTTTGTTACAGAACAGGCTGCCGTGCAGATCAATAACATGAGAACTGTAAACAATTAAAATAAATGCATGTGGAATATTTCATCTTGCTTTATGCAGCCAGATGTCCTAGGTGGGAAATACCTATAGGGCTGGCTTTAAAATCCCATTTGATGTCCTTTTCTTCACATCCCCCTGCTTTGTGGGAAAAGGGAATAATGGTGATATCACAAAATCACCATAAGTGATGTCTTAGCAGGGAGGCTGGAGGTTGCATGAAGTGCAGAAAAGGGGAAAATTTGTTGGTTTGGGGATGGTGTGGGAGGGCCTGTGTGGCCTCCATTCCTGGTCTTCACTAGAAGCATAAGTCCTATGGGTACTTAAAATGAGCTGAAGGTCTGATCCAGGGGTTGATGAAGGATGAAATGAAGGTTTTAAAGTAAGATCTTTGGCATGGTTGTCTACCAATTAGCTTTTTGATTGAAAGAGATGCGGCAGCAGACGTGGAAGGGAAGATGGCTTGCTATTAATACATTCTCAATCACCCCTTTGCTTTCCCTGAGTCTGGATAAACTAAATCTCTGGAAGAGATTTTATCCCATGTGGCTGTTTATCCCATGCTGGGCTTCACCAGGAGGTGAGTGTAGGTAGATGTGGGGAAAATTTGGCTAACCCAGATGCTGATCCTTTGCAGCGCTGCCAAACTTCTGGAGAAGAGTCCGTTCTCTGTCGGCACCCCGAGCCCCCTGCTCCCCTCGCCGGCGAGTCTGCAACTGGCGCAGCTCCAGGCACAGCTCACGCTCCACAGGCTGAAGTTGGCTCAGACTGCCGTCACCAACAACCCAGCCGCCGCCACCGTCCTCAACCAGGTGCTCTCCAAAGTGGCCATGTCGCAGCCACTCTTCAACCAGCTGAGGCACCCCACGGTGATGAACACCCCACAGGGCCACGCTGCAGGCCCACCCCAGGGGCCTGGCATTGCCAGCACGAGGTTCCCCTCCAGTGGCATTGCCTTTCCTGCCCAGAGCCCGGCCTTAGCTGCCCCGGGGGGAGGTCTGGCAGCTGTCCAGGCCCAGGCCCCCAGTGCAATTGTCATGAATCCCTTTGGAAGTGTCATGGCTCCGACCTCTGGCCAGCAACCCGTGGTGGTGGGTCTCAACAAGGCAGGTGCTTCCACCTCTACTACTGCAGGGGGCTTTTATGAGTACAACAAGCAAAACGCTGTCTCTGCTGCCTCTCAGACATTCACCTCGGAGGGGGAACAGTCTAGTCAGCACGGCTTCCTCGCTGGTGGCACCCACACTGCCACCTCAGCAGCGGGGCCACGCTATGAGAGTCACTTTGGACCTCCTGGCCAGCTGCAGCACGAGGCGGCAGCGGCATTTCCCAAGGAGTCCTACGGGGCAGCGGCACAGCATGGGGCAGCACGGGCCTTCCCCAGCGACCCACACGCAGGCTCCCATCCGAAAGGAGATTCCGGCCCCGTCCTGCATGGCAGCAGTACAAGCAACCAGTGGGAAAACATCCCTAATTTCCCCAGCCAAAACAAGCCTGACCTCATGCCCAGCGACAGCCTGTGGCCGTCAGCGAGTCAGCAGCAGTATGAAATAAGAAACGAGCTGTACAACCCCGAAGAGCCGACACCTGACACAAAGTTCAGCACGGCCGCCCCCGCCGCCTTTGGCCGCCTCAACCACAGCACGCAGAGCTTCGGCAGCCCTCGCATGAGGCAGAAGGAGGACCGCAGTGGCGGCACGCCCGATCTGCCCACCCGCTCCCTGCCACCGCACCAGCTGGGCGACCTCCGCGGCGTGGCCCCTCTTCACTTCCCCCACGTCTGCTCCCTGTGTGACAAGAAGATCTTCGATCTGAAGGTGAGTGGTTTGAGGACGTCCCTGGGCAGGGTTCAGACCTTTGAACAGGTGACTGATCTGGCCACCAGCTCCTGCCACCCCTCACCATCAGTGTCCATCACCACAGAGGTGCCCTTAGAGAAGCAGAAACAAAGGGCCATAATTTTGCTGAGGGTATGGTACGTCTGTTTCATGGCAGTTACTGGGGCTTCAAGAGCTGGTTTTGTTCCACATCTTGCCATGAAAGATTACAGCACTGATGTGAGAAACATGAGGTCTGAGCCAAGGTCGTGGCTCACCTCATGGGCCCAGAGCGAGGCGGGGAGGAGCTTGAAGCTGATCCCCCAGTACTCAAGCCAGTGTTGCAACCCCATTTCTGTAGTTTCATCCTCTTCTCCCTTTCTGATCCCAAAGGCTTCCCCCTAACAGCCTCATGGAAGCAGCTTGCTTAAAGAAACCAGCACATTTTTTTGATAAAATTACTTTAACTATTCCTCTGCAGGAATTTTTTCTTCCTGGTATCTCACAGGAAAATGTAGGGCTCAAGGTCCCCAGGGACTTTGACCTGGAAGCAAGAAGCTGCTCAGCACACGTGATACAGTCTGTGCTCTCTCTCACTTCTCTGTTCATACTGCCAAAGAAGCTCCAAATTCAGCCTCACCCTCAAGAAACAGCTTTCCAGTTTCCCAGGCACTGTGTTGTAGGTCACGTTATATAGGTCAGGTCTGGAGAAGGCCACCTAAGTGTCCCTCTGAGCCCCACAGCCATCCATGGTTGTTCTGGCCTTCAGGTGAGCCCTGCTCAACAAGTCCTCGTGACCTTTTCTGTCACATCACAGGACCAGCACCTAACCACAAAGGCATGTGTTCTCTTGCTGATGGTGGCCTGACAATAAAATTATAGTAGCATGTATGTAGGAAGGAAAATGGCCAGCAAATTAAATAGTACCTGATCCCTACACACCCTGGGGATTTGGGATATTTGAATATATTTGCTTTCGTGTTTATCTTCTACTCTTTTAGCAACTGCTTGCAAAAGGTTTTGCTTTGGTTACTGCATCTTGAAGGGCTGGGCTGAAGTAGCCCCCGTCTAGGGTATGCTGAGCATTTCTTTTTTTCATTAAACACTTAAAAAGGGCAGGGGGAATGTCATTGCAGTGAGTTTCGGAGGATCTGTTAGTTGGTGTTTAATGCACTGCCTCCATTGGATCTTAGAAATGTAAATAACTAAATGTACTTCGACAAATGTTGCTGATGTAGTGAAATAATAAGCAGTCCTGGCTGCCCTGAATACTGAACACCTTCTTTATGGACATTGCAGGAGTTGAGGGTGCTTAGCACCTTGCAGGATGAGGTCTTCAGCACGAGTGAAATAGCTTAATGAATAGAAATATACTGAATTTAAAAGCTAATACAGAGAAACCTTCCTTTTGTAAAGTAACTGATAATTTAATATTCAAATAATGAATCAGTAAATGTATTGGATGAAGGTGCGCTTGGCTCCGACATCACACAGTTTGATCTTCAGCATCTCAGTATTGTTTTTAGAATAAGGTAAACTGAATGGAGGAATAATCTCTTGTAAATTTGTCTCAGGATTTTTCCTGTGTTCATTGTCTCTTTGTTTCAACATAGGACTGGGATCAGCACGTTAAGGGAAGTCTTCACATCCAAAAATGTATGGCTTTTTCAGATAAGTAAGTATTATTTTAGAGTCACTCTTCAAACCGAATTGCTAACAGAGCATCCCTTACTTCAGTGGTTTTCCACCAGGAATTTACTTCCTAACAATTAAGCTTTAATATTTTTGGCACATTATGCATCTTCCTAAAGTTCTTTTCTTTCTTTTCCAGCACTGGTATCCGGTGTATGTTAAGCTCAGCAGATGGAACATTGCATTTATCACCAAATAATGCAGCAGTTTTCAATCCGTCTAGTATCGAAGGTGAATGGCTGTATATGCAATAGTTAAAAACACTTATTTTAATTGAAAGGGAGATCAGTCTCTGAGGAGAACCGGGGTTTTTTAATGAAATGTGATAAAAGTTTCCAAGGAAAAATTTTGAGAAGTTGTGCACAAAAAGGCTAAAAGCCAATACTGTGCCTTTGGAAATATGAATTTATTTTTATGTCAAACAATATCTTGTTTTCATAGTACAAATAATTTGGTGTAGAGACTATGAAATGACTTACTATGTAAATGGGGCATTGCTTACTGAGAACATTAATGCAATTAATATGACTCAAGATTTTAATGAAATGTGTGTAATCCATTATTTAGATTATCCACCAAATGTTGGCACATCTTTTATCGCTACACCAGCAAGATCCTTTGGCCAGCCAGGTCCTACATTTTCTTCTCCTCCATCAGGGGTAAGACTGAGTACATAAGCAAATTGATGTCTGTGTTGAGATTCTTGTAGAAGCCACTTCTACTTGAATTAAAACCCTGAAGGCTTTCTTTTAGACAATAATCTGAACATTCACTCTGTTATTTCAACTTCCCCGCAGTTCTTTCATGCTTTTGATTTTGACCAATAGGAACTTGATTGTAGTTTTTCTTTTGGTTTGTTTTTTTCCAGTGCTAAAAATTGTTTACTTGTCAGGGTTATTTGGGGAGGTGAGTAAATAGGTTTGTGTGTGTTTTCCATTGACTTTTTTTCCCCATTGTCTGAATCTTTTTGACCCAGGAAGGTCAGCTTTGCTTGGAATGAAGATTTGGATTACTTTTTAGTTACGTTCAGTACTGATCCCATCAAGCAACCTTCTGTGTCTCTGGTTATTTTTTCATAGCAATTGCTCTCTGCCTCTCTCATGCTGAGGTCCTTCTCCCAGGTAGCAATAGTGGCAAAGATAGTGGCTGCAGCCTCACTGTTATTTGCCTCGAGGTCATAGATCAGTTTATTATACTGGACTAACTTTTCCTTAGTTTATTTTAGTGTAGTATTTATATCCTCTGCTGTCACTGGTAGCCTTTCAACAAGTTTGCTTTGATGTGGAGCCTTCTATGGTTTAGGTTTATTACTCCCTGCCCTACATCCTGCATTCAACATAGGTCCCCAGTTATATTGCTCTAATGCACACTTGAATTCCTAGCTCTACAAACAAAAAATAGCAGAAAAAAGAACCAACATTAAAAGGAGTTCTTACACTGACAAAGCAGAAAGATTTTAAAAGGAAAAAAAAGGCAAATAAAAGCAAACCATATTCATAATGAAAATACAAAGTTGTTAGGGTTAAAATGAAACTCATCACATATCAGAAGGTTACAGCTGGAGCTGGACACACCAAAGACTTATGTTAGGACGTTCATGGAATAGCAGCAGTAATCCAGGGGTTCAAGTTTTCACCTTGTTAACTTTTATGTATGTATCTCTCCTAATGTGGTCTCAAGATACTCTGGAGAGCCAGGCTGAGTTGTGTCCCTGTGACACTCCAGTTCACATCAGGCACTGCTTGCAGAAAGGTCACCCAGATTTCCTTAATCCAACCAATTTTCTACCATGCAGTTTTACTGTGCAAGAGGTTATTTGAAGGGGTTTCAGCTTCTGCCTGTCACAGACACTGTGAGTGCAGGCGAGCAAAGAGCAGAGCTGCTCATGACAGCTGCCTCCAAGGTCAGAGGTGGACTAGCAGTGGGGGCAGAGGAATGTTCCTTTTCATCATGTCTGTCAACTTTGCAACAAATGAAATTACTGCTAATACCAGTGTCATTTCTCTTTAGAATCTGTCACTATTTATCATTTAAGCTGCCTGAAGAAATCCTCCTTCTGAATGACCCGCAGTATTTTGAGACATAAAAGAAACAATAACTTTGATTTTCCTGGACACTGTAAATCCCTTTTTTCTTCAGAAGCTCCTTGGATGAACAGGGAGCTATATTAGAGGTGTTAAGACTGAGTTTGCCAGCTGTCATTCACCCTGCAGCCCAGGTGGCTTATAATTTATTACACCTTTGCACGGTAGTATTCACTTTCAGCTAAGCTGCTGCCATTTAACTGAGCAGTAGGAGATTACACTTGACCCTGCATGTAATCATAAACAAAGTGTTCAGATTTCTAGAAGAGCTTGCTCTGTGCTGTCCATCTGCAAATAACTCTATCACTCTTTAAAAGGCAAGTGCTACCAGTCTTCACTCGGGTGTGGAGAGCCATTAGCACTGGAGGGATGAGATTGGCAGTTTCTTACTATCTTTAGAAAAAAATCATGTGAAGCTCAAGAAAGAGATAAAGAATTTGAAAAGCAAGAAACAACAGCAACAACAAAAATTTTTTAAAAAGCTGTAATAAAAAAAAATCACCAAATTGTATGGGTGAAATAATATTGCAAATAATATGAAGTGCATTTTGCTGCTGTGCATAATTTTTTTTCAAAATTTGTTTTTTGTAATAGCCATGCAGCTGCATTAGTAACCCCTGGTAGACATTGGTTGCAAAGAAAGTTAACTTTGAGTCTCATTGAAAATTACATTCAACACCTGGCATGCAACAGCTCCTCTAACATCCTGACTGTAGATATGGAAGGTGTATATTCCTTTTCTGGCCATGATTTACAGCTCTATTTAATGAATGGATCCGGTTTAACTGCAATCAGCTGACAAGATTATTGCTTGGTACACCCTGTTGACTTCTGGCATGAGTATGTGACCACTTCTTAATCAAGAACTACAGCAGGTTTACGGCACAGCATTTTAATTTAAGCCATTTCCAATTGTGGGGAAGTGGCAATGCCTTACAGTTGTTTTATTTAATGTACTGAGGGCCATGTGTGGGAACGTGGGCTCTGAAGCCAAGGCAGGGAAGAGCTGAGCCTTTCTAGTCCAACAGACTCTTACATACCATCTTTTAACAGATCTAGCAAAACAAACAGAAGGTGACTGGTGACCTGGGCTGTTCTTACACTGGGACTGCATTTGATGTTTCCTTTTCCTTTTCCTCTAGCTGTAGTTGTGTCCTTCTGTTCTGTGCTACATGCTGTCTTGGCAGATGCATGCAGACATCACTACCTTTTCTGTTCAAGTGGCGTTGAATTGCTTCATCTTTTTTTCAGGATCAGGTCTTTGTTATTTTTCTACTAGAAAAAAATACCTTACTTCTGGACTTTTGCACTAACCTTATGCATCTGAGTGAGTTCTTTGAGATGCAAGCTATGTACCAGATCACTGTGTAATGTAGGGTCCTAATGCAGAAAAAAATACACAAATAATTAAGTGGTGAAGTCTGGAGGGAAGGCAACAGGATGGAGGTGTAAATAAGATAACATTAGCTCTGTGACTTGTGAACTTGCTGACAGGCCAAACATTTGTGATGGCTCTGGTGAACTTGATCCCACAACACTACATGATTTGCATCTTCCCTTGAATGGCGCAATTTTAACTGAAGGTAGAGTTACTTCTTCAGTAAAATCCTAATGCAGAGGTCATAAACATGCAGGTAGTCTGGAAAGATTTAATCCTGTGTGAGTGATGTTTTGCTTGTCATTAGCTGTGGTAAATTACCTTTCTCTCTGGCTGTACCCTGATGCCTTTTGCACAGGGAGCGTAGAGCCTGCTTTCCATGTCAGGGAGATGGGCAGCTCTTTCAGAACTGCCCAAGCACCCCAAAATAGACTTCCACCCTTGGGAAGTGATCACCACTCCAGTGCTCTGGCCTGTGCCAGCCCAGTTTGGGAGCTCTGCCTCTTTGCATGTCCACTGCTCACTGTGCCCCCGGGGGGGAAATCCCTCTTCCTGTGTGTTGTTGCCGTGAGAGGGGAAAGTAGCAGGTTTTCTGCCCCCAGGTACAGCTGTGTGTTCTCTCACAAGTTAAGTGGGATCACTTTTGCCCCTTGCCCAGTCTGCTCCACAAAGAAGGATTTAAATTCAGTGCCTGCTATCCTGAACACACATGTAGTCACCCAAACTGATTTCTAATATCCATAAATTCAGCAGAGACTGCAGTGAGCAGTTAGTTTTTGCAGGAACATCATTGATCCTGTTTGAAGGACAGTCTCCCTTCTAGAAATCCTCTCTGGACTTTGCAAAGTCCAGGGATGGAGACTCCATTGCAACCTGAACTGCAGCTAAACAGTTTCCCTTTCCATTTGTACTTCTAAACCAGGATGTTAAAACGCAAGTTTTTAAAGAATATTTTTTCCTAATAACGGGTACACAGAGCATTTCATTTCTTTGCAGAAATGTGAGATGTTATCTAGTGGATAGAATATCTAAGATAAAAACATTGGTTTGAGTTGGGCTTTTTTTCCTAGTTTCTGCAGAGGAAATCTACACTGGGTCGAGTTGTTCACATTTGCAATCTCCCCGAGGGAAGCTGCACGGAGAATGATGTCATTAACCTGGGCCTCCCGTTTGGAAAGGTCACCAACTATATCCTCATGAAATCTACTAATCAGGTACTGTACATTTGGGGTTAGCAGCATTGACATCTATTGGCATAAAGACATAAAGATATGAAGACATATAGACATGAAGACAGAGTCTTTGGGGAAAACTTCTTATTTAGTAATAGAAAGTTAAATATATGAAGTCCACTCCCAAAGTAAAAAAAAAAATTGGTGGTCACTGAATTAGATGAGGACATAAACAAGACCACTGCCTTGTAGTTCTTGTTTAAAAATCCCAGAAATCTCAATAAAAAAGTGTTGTAAAACTGTACTTTTACTATTTTTTTTTAAAGTGAATTACTTGGCTGCATTCTCTCAGCCATTTGTTACGGTTACTTTCAGACTTTTCTTAGTCTTAGCTTAAATGTACCAGTGGTGTAAGCTGGTAAGAGCAGACTATCTTCTCTCACATTCCTGCAGCAGACAAAATGGATGGGTGTAGAATCCATGCCAGTGGACAATGTTTGAGATTGTAATGTTTAAAAATCACAGAATCATAGAATGGCTTGGGTTGGAACGGACCTTAAAGACCACCTAGTTCTAAACCCCTGCCGTGGGCAGGGACACCTTCCATTAGAACAGGTTGCTCAGAGTCCCATCCAGCCTGGCCTTGAACACTGCCAGTCAAGAAAGATTAGATACCAGTGATTTAGTTTTTAACTAAACTGGCTTCTAAGGTCACATATTGGCTTTAATAGCTGGTTTGAAACCATTATTTGCAGTTAAAAAAAGACTGAGAAATGGACTGAGTGTTACCATTTCAGCCTCAGGCCTGGAAAACTACCCAGTTTTGTAGTATCAAGACATTTTGCATGAGAAGAATCCAGAGAAAATTTATTGTGCTGCCTTTTCTCTCTTATACTTTGCATTTTTAGTTACGTAATAGATTGTAAAGTTCTCTCCATTTGTGCTAGGCCTTTCTGGAAATGGCTTACAGTGAAGCAGCCCAAGCCATGGTACAGTACTACAAAGAAAAACCTGCTATGATAAATGATGACAAGTTACTTATTAGGATGTCTAAAAGATACAAGGAATTGCAGCTGAAGGTAAGATGGTCATTCCTGATCAAATTATGTGAGTTTCACGTCTGGAGAATACATTTTAAAAAATTCTTGCTGATTACTGATTTTTAATTAATGCTTTAATATTATAGAAAAAGAAATTAGGGAAGATAAATTAATGAATGTATGTTATAGATCTTTTACACTTAGCTGCTTGCTCTTATTCTAAATTGTAACTCTTGGAAAAGACCCCATTTTCTCTGATCCTCTCATACCATTATTTCAAAAATCCCTTCTGAGCTTCCTTGTGAGCAGGCTCCCTACATTGCTTGGTCTAACAAAGGTCTAAAACACAGCCATGTGTAAGATACAACACGTCAACAAAAATAAGATGGTTCTATCCTTTTAGTTAGGCATTAAGCCCAGAACAATGCTTTTTTCACTGTTTCCATGCTTGAGCCATAGCACAATCTTGACACCAAGCAGCACTAACAGGACTAAACAGCACACTGGTTTCTTTTTATTTCTTGTGAATGACCTAAGTTATAAAGCAAGGTTTTTTTTCTTTTAACATAGAGTCAAACCAGACCAATATTCTTTAGACTTTCTGTGGAGTGTGTGACACTTCTGTTGGGGATACTTGAGTGATGACCAAAGATCACTGCTCTTGTGAGCATGTTTATAGAGGCTTATATACTGCCATGTAATGCTGAGAGAGTAATTTTATTTCATGGTGACTTGGACCAGAACTGGCAGTACAGAGCTTAAAAGCTCCATATTGTATTACCTAATACAGCACAAAGTTATTTTATAGAACAACTCTGTAATGTTCCAACTTAAAGTTAAGGGTCCTTTTATGAGCCTTGAGGAAAAAAATGAAGGAACTCAGATGGTTTGGTTTGACCTTTGAAAAAGCCTCTTTCTCTCATGTATGTGTATGACAGTTTAAGGAGACTTAAAGGAGTTGCCAAAAGTTCATAAATCAGGGTAGCCTTTCCTAACGTGGCACAGTGAGGGGTTCAGATGTTAGGTGGTGGAGATTGTGCATCTTGACAGAGAGGCAGGAGTTACCCAGAAGAGTGTGATAGTTTGCCTAGATTCAAGGAAGACTTTTCTGCTTTTCCGATGGCAGTTTTTCAGGTCATGGAATTATTTTGCTCTGCACAAGAAAGAAAGCAAATAAAAGTACAAAGAGGGAAATATGCATGAGCTATATACTGCTACAAATTGCTGAGTTCCTGCACTATTATGTTGCTTATCTGTGTGTGCTCCAAGTGTTTGAGGAATTGCGAGCGACTCCAGCCTGTGTAATGCATCCTATGTAGGAGTAATCAACACTCCAGTACACATCTTGCACTTAGCTTGTCTGAAGCTCTCCTTGTCTAAACATAGTCCTTTAAACCTATACTCCAGAATGAGTAACTCTGAGATGAAGAGAAGGCAGTTCATACCTAGAGGATCAGAGATAGGCTGCTATACATATTTAATTCTGTATTAAAAAATTTTCTGGTTTGTTTCCTCTTAGATCCAGTGCCTAGAAAATGCTCTGTAGTGATTGTGTAACAAGGAAGGACAAGCTAGCTTTCAAAGCCTGTTAGAGCAGCCAAGTATGAGGAGAGAGTGCTACAACGTAATGGAGCAAATTTTCCGTTTGTATCATTTTACTGCTTTGATCGTGCTGTTGAGAAGCCAACTGCAGAAGAGAGTGTAACCACAACACTGAAACTAAATATTTCTAGTTATAGTATAATTGAATGAAGCATGGATACTGTTTCTTGAAGGACAGATCACCTGTATCAGCTTGGAGAGTAGAGCAGCATGCTAAACAGTGTCTTTTTTTTGATTAGAAACCAGGTAAGAATGTGGCTGCTATAATCCAGGACATCCACTCACAGAGAGAGAGGGACCTGCTGCGTGAAGTGGACAGGTAAAGTTTCTCCATAGCTTGGAATTGGAAGTTTGTAAACCTACAGGTAGAAGAAGCATTATTTGTGTACTTCCTTGTCTTATTTCATTGGCTTTCCTATTTCAGATTTCACTTATAAAATAGTATAAGTAGTATATTATAGTATAGTATATTTTTATATAGTTCAATAGTAGATACAGGGCCTGTATAATGAGATCTGATTGAAACTGTGGATGTTATGAAAATAACTCTTTCCTACTGATTATGTCTTAAAAAATATGCCTGGCATGTGAAGACCACAAAAATGAAGCTGTTCCACTATTGAGTGAAAAGCATAAAGCCTGGGGGTGCTTTGAGACCAAGTGGGAAGGGGCAGTTCAGATTAAAATGTATTTGGGTACATTTCTGATCTCTCTGACTTCTGGAACTTTCAGCAGAATTGGAGAGGAATCACAGTCCTGAAACATCTCTTTTAAACAGGTGGCCTTTGTCACTTTTGTGTCAGGGATGCCCTAGCTGAGTGAGTATTAAGGCTACATACATTAGGGTCATTGTAAAGATATTAACATACTATAAGCTTTCAATGCTAAACCCCTATGAGGCGCTTTTAAGAATGAATGAATATATTCTTGACAGTTCTGTGGGGATTTAGTTAAGCTCTGTGGCTATGACACTGCCTTTTCTCCTGTTCACTGTTTGCAGCTGTGCAGTGCATGTCTGTGAAAGGCCTGGGGTCTCAGGTTCGCAGTCCCCAGGGCAGTCGCCATGAGCTTCCAGTGTACAAGAATTGGTAGACAACAGTGGGTCAGCCACTTACAGCTGCCTTTTCCCCCTGCAGCAGGTATGGCACGGACAGGCCCCGCTCCCGCAGCCCCATAAGCCGCTCACTGTCACCTCGATCCCACACGCCCAGCTTCACTTCCTGCAGTTCACCACACAGCCCGCTGGGGACCAGCAGGACCGACTGGGGAAATGGGAGAGAGGCATGGGATCAGTCCCCCTATTCTCGACGGGAAGAGGAAAGAGATAGCAGAGAATGGCGAGAGAATGGGGATGAGAAGAGGGACAGGACTGACACGTGGGTACACGAGAGGAAACATTATTCCCGACAACTGGACAAGTTTGATTTGGATGAACGGCTTGAAGGAGGCAGAGGACACCGAGAAAAATACTTAAGGACTGGTTCCCCTGGGTCCCTTCACCCTTTATCTGGCTACAAGAACAGGGAAGACGACTATTACCGAAAATCCTCTAAGTCAAAATCTGACAAGTTTCAGAGGCAGCTGCAGGATTTACCTGGGAGATCTAAGAGAAAGGAAGAGGCAAAGTTAAGGGAACGCAGGCATTCTTACAGCGAGGACACTGCCAGGGAGGAGGCAGCTGAACAGAAGCACAGCAAAGTATCTGAGGGCTCCAGGCAAAAACAAAGTGATAAGAATAAAGTGAAGAAAGCTGAAAAAGACCAAGAAGATGCTACTGCTGAAAGCAGTGATGTGAAGGAAACCAAACCTCCTGAGGACGAGGTAAATAGAGATTTAAAAGTGTATGTAAGAAATGTAAATGCTGAAGTAATATATTTTCTGAAATATCTTAGAGCATTTGTTGTGGGTGTGATGCTGGTGACATGACATGTTTTTCCATGATAAAATCAGAGAATGTAGTCATAGAAGAGGTCTTGGGAGGTCATCTTTTCTGTTTTTGCCCAGGCCATGCAGATCTATTACACCACTGTGGTGTTGGGTACATGGACATTACCATTCTGTGTCTAGCACAGAACCTTTGGGTAACAAGTGAGGGGATGGGGACAGACAACTGAAAACATACCAAGTGACAGTCTGATATTTGCATGCAGGTTGTGTGTGAAGGGGCAATTGTCCTCCTGCTAACTCTGTGCAGAATGCCCCATAGCTGCTCTTTCTGTATCCATCACCTCCTTCCACTGCCAGTGAGGAGGACTGAGTTATCCAGGAATTAAGTGATACTTTACAGAAATGCACAGTATTTATACAGGGAAGTGGTTGCTATACTACTAAAATGGGGAATGAACTTTTAATGAGGAACATTTCTTTCTGGATAACTCAAAAGAGCAATTGTTTCTTTAATCATGTGTCCCTACCCTCAACTGCGGCAGGGATAATTCACACCACTCCCTTCAGTGTACTGGCAGGAATCTCTTCCCATGGCAAGAACCACTGAATTGGCTCACCTATAAAATTATGGGATCTTGGGAGAGATACTTCCAGTCATAAAGTGGCAATGTTTGTGGGTTTGAATCTCCACTGGGAAAAAGTAGGAGGGGGAACACATCAAGATGCCTCATTTGCTCGGTTCCAGTACAGCCCACACTCATATCCCCACCCCTCAGGGATCTGGTTACTGGTTCTTGGCCACCTCGTCTCCCCTGGAGTCCCCCAGGGATATGCTGCTGCCATCCACCCCCGGGGCTGTTGGCACCGGAGGCTGCAGAGCTGCTTGGCTGACCAGGGCTCCGTCTCTTGCTTGTGCCTTTGTGCTGCCAAGGCCATTGCCGGTTGTTTCCAGTTGACCTTGCCTTCATTCTTCTCATGTGGGGCCAAGTTGGTGGAATTTCCTAGATTTGTATCTCGCTAGTCTGTAACCAGCAGCAGCACTACCTCATGCCATAGATATGTGTGTTCGTACCACCTTTGGCTGGTATTTCACTATGATGTATGGTTCTTTGGGAGGAGATGTCAGAGAGAAATGTCAGACAGAATCCTAAATCACACTCCCCTGCATGTTTTCCAAGTTATTTTACAGGGGCTTTGCTAAAGACATACCTCTCCAGGGACTATTGCTAGTAATTGAACTTAAAAGGAAGAAATAGTTTTGTATGTCTTGAACTCAGTTTTGCTTTGTCCCTCTTTCACTAAATACCAGGTAGTACTGTGGTTTTGTTCTTCCAAAGTATGAACTGTGCAAGCAGTTTCATTTTCAACTGATCCTATGTCAATAAACAAAACAGTTGAGGTCTTCTGCAGAGTTTTAACACGCTGCTCTCCTTATCACATCTGAGCCAACATAAATGTGGGTAGAGAACAGAGGAGTGGAGGCTGGAAATTTTAATGAATTGACATTCTCCCCCACCTGTCTTTTAGCCAATTCTGTGATATAAATTGCATCTCTAATTTTGTTTAAAATTCTTTCTCTTAATTCTTATTTGTGCAGCTCTGCTAAAGGAATTTATTGTCGGGTCTTTTCCCCCAGCCTAGTTGACTTGCATAAACTTTAGAAATAAAGAATGTGACCTTGTAAGTGACTTTGCTTCTCTAAACCCAGAATAGAAACATACTACAGCACCACTGTGTGTTGCTATACGTGTATATGTATTTATTTTAGCTTGAAAAAGAGGAGAAAGTTCCAGAGAAGAGCTCACCTTCAGATAATAAACAAGGAAAAGAATCCGGAGAGATTCTGGAAAATACAAGGAAAGAGAAGGTTGGTGACACATTTTTGGTATAGCTTTTTTGAGAAAATGATTGAAGGTTTGGTAGCATGTTCTCCCAAATGAAAAATAAACCCCTCATGAAAAAACACGTAAAGGGTTTGGAGAAGAAGGTTGTCTAAATTAACTTGCCTTATCTTGACCTCTGCTTTAAGGGACAGTTTTTCCTGAAGTCTCCAGAACTCTTTTTTTAGTTACTCTTTGCTCATGTACATTGCTTCACATACATAGCTCTTGGCAGTGGCAGCTGTAAGGAATGTATGCTCAAGTGAACTGGGTAACTTCACAAACTGTGCCCAAAAATAGGAGATGCGGTCAGTTAGTAGAGAAAGAGGGGACTATGATGAATACTTTTTAGAACATTGGCCTTATGAACTATAGATAGTAGTCTCCTGATTGTTTCTGGTTTTAATTAAATAATGCCTTTACAGCAACCCTACTGCTGCATTGCAATCGGGGAGAGCAATGTCCCTGGAATTCCTCCAGCTTCATATCTGTAGGGTCATGGGTTGATGGTCAGATATGGAAGATATTGATATCTGTTGCTGCAGAAAACTGATCTCCTGGCAAGAGCATTGCCAACTCACAGAGTTTTCATGCTGTTTTAGGATTCTAGGAGGGGAAGTGTGGGAATGGCCAAACATTCCCAAGGAGGAGAATACAGATTATTAATAGATTATGTGTATACCAGGAGTCTGGGAGCTGAAATCTAAGCTTCAAGTGTGTCTTAAAAGTAAGATACACCTTTTAATTCTAAGACTTCTTAAGTCCAGTATTAGTGCCTGAATCCTGAAAGTCTGTAACTGCATGTATGCGGTATTTCAGAATATGTACCTTGGTAACTGTAAACCTGCTTTTTCCTAAGGTTTAGGCCAGTGGCTACCAGCACAGTCCCTGGCAGAGAGATCTTGCTGGTGGAAGGAAATGACTGCAGAAGGAAGCCATGCTTTCTCAGTCACCAAATGAATTTAAAGGACCTAGTCCAGCAAAGTGAAAGCCACAGTGGCTCGAATGAGGTTCTGTATATTTCCATTGCACTGAGGTGGAGGTAGAGGAAGGGGAGAGGTTCACTTCCTTGGGATCACATAGTAGCATCCGTTGCATAACAAAGTGTAACACATTGTACCTTGCTCTACTGCTTACAGAAAAGCAAGAAGCAGGGGACTGGAGAGACAGTAATCCCCAAGGCAGTTACAGAATCTTCACAAAGGGAAGTTTATGTGATAATTCAATAGAGATTTCTTGTCCTTGTGCATAAGGTTTAAAATCACAACACCAAGGCATATCGCTCTCTGAAGCTAAAACACAAGAGGAGTTAGGCATGGCTATATCAAGGTTCTTCCTGGTTTCAAGGCCCACTTTTTAACAGTGATGATCTATAATCATCTCTCAAATGTTTTACATCTTTGTGACAGGACCGAGACTGGGAGAGTGGAAGTGAAATAGAAGGTGAGACCTGGTATCCTGCTAACATGGAGGAATTAGTGACAGTAGATGAAGTGGGAGAAGATGATTTAATTATGGAGCCTGATATAACTGAGCTTGAAGAAATAGTCCCAGTTGATCAGAAAAATAAAGCTGCTTCAGAAATGTGTCCCTGTGTGTCAACCGTGCTAGAACTGAAAAATGATCACAGCCACTTAACCAGGAGTGAAGACAAATTTGCCCATAAAGCTTTAGAAACAAACTTCAGAACAGCGAAGGGCAGTGCAGCTTCTAGTGGCTGTAGGGAAGATGATGAGGACGATGATAATGATGATGCTGTAACTGAAGCATCAAGCCTAAATCTGGACCCTGAAGACAAGCCAGAGGAATTGAAAGAAGACCAATCTGCTAAGGAGTCTGATTGCCAGCAGAAGGAAGGAAAAATTGATAAGAGCTCTGACACTCGTTTAGAGCCTGAAGATCACCATACACCTTCTGTTCATCTGAAAGAAGAGACTCTCCAGCTCCCTGATACATTTATAGATGATTACAAACAGATGGGATCACAAGGAGCTGAGAGCAGAGAAGTTACGGAAATGCTCATTAAAAACGCTAGTGAAGAAACAAGACATGGAAGCCAAGAGTGTCCAGAGGCCAAGGGTAACTACTGCTTTTTTTCCCTTCAGCCTGCAGAGAGCCTTGCATATTTTCTCTGAGGGTAGACTGAAATTTATTGCTAACGAGAATAAGTGTTGTTAATAGTATCAAGGCTTGTCCTTGGAGCAGCTCAGTAAAAGAACCTCAGTGCCTTTTGCCAAGCTAAACCATTAGAGCCTCTTAGATGAATAGTGTAAAGGAAATATGATAAGCAGCTTGCAAGCTTTCTGAAAGGCATAAGCTGCTATAATTGTCATGTCAAGGTTCACATGAGTTTAGTTGAAGTCTTTCAGTGCCTTGCTAAATTTATTTTGAATTGTCAATGAAATGAGTGACAGTCTCTGAAGGTCAACAGAAAAGTATCTGTAATGTCTGGCTGGCTCCTGGACAAGGTGGGTATTCTTACACACTGTACTGAAGCATTAGTAACATGGGTATCATGCATAGATTGTTACTTCTCAGTCCCTGTTCATGCAAATACATGCCTTGTGTCAGGACTTGCCTTGTGTCCTGTTATCTACTGCATGCTGCCTTTAATGTAACTGATAGGATGTGCTGTGAGATGTCAATAAATGTAATCATAGCTACCTATTAATATTTTATCTGTCAGGAAAAAAGGGATCTTGAGGGTCTGAAAGTTTATTCAGTTCCTTGCCAAACGATACTTGAGCGAATGGGCTGTGCATAATGAGATGAAGTGAGAAACAACATTGAGTATGTTGGTCAGAAATGCTCTTTTTTAATTGCTGCCAGAACCCATGTGATGAATAAGGGGTTGTGAAAAGAAGCTGATGGAAGATTTTTGAATGCTGGAAGCATTTCATATGAACATCTGATTTGGAGCTAACTTCTTCCTCCAGGACAGATCTGAGACTCATTGGTTTTTAATACTTGATTGGCCCAAAGACACCTTGCCAGACTTTGCACATTTGGAGATAACATTGCCATGGTACTGGGCATGGCAAAGTTTGCTCTCCTGGGCTTCCCAGGCAGCCAGCTGATGAAAGAGTTGGGTGTCTCAAGAGCATACTTACTAGTGTTTCCAGCATCTCAACTTCCAGTTTGTCAGCAGGGAGCCTGGAAGCTCCAGGGCCTCTCATGCTTCCCAGGTTTCTGACATGGACTTGTTATCTGGGATCTGCAGTCCAAGGCTCTAGGCCCTCTGCAAATGCAGCTGCCAGCTCAGAAGCACAGAAATCAACTTAAGTACGATTTAAGTTGCCACAAAGGCCCTGGGTATCTTAAGAAAAGCTTACCAGCTTAATGGGGGTTTTCCAGGTTTTCTGCTGTGGTGTTGGAATCCTGGGGTAGGCTTAAAGTTAATTTGAAAGCCGACCAGTTAGGATTTTATATTATTTTCTTTTAAATCATGCAATAGACATTTAAAACAGTGAAGAAAAATTCATTGTCATAGCCAGAAACTGCAGATCTTTGAACTACAGGCTTGAAAGATGGGAAGGATTTGGTTTGGGCAAAATATGTTCATTTTATAAGTAAATATATCCCTTATCTAGGTGAAATTTGCAATGCAATAGAAATTTTGTCATGGTAAGTGAGCTAGTTCTTTGATGTAAGGACTGAAGAAGAGGAATCAGACCAGTTTATCTGTAATTCTGTAGCTCTGTGATAGCAAATTTCTCTATTTTTAAATAAAAGTAATTCATATGATAGAAATCCTGAGAAGGGAGAGCATCTGTTCTTTTGACTGGCTATATCTGCCTCAGCAAATCAATGTAATGTTTTCCACATCTTGAATCTCCTGCTGTGTCCATTAATGTCAGTCAGCAGGGACTAACCATCCCATCCCTACTATTTAGAAACCAAAATCTTTTAGTGGCTGGGAGCCATAAACCAGGAACTGTCCCTTGGAGAGGTGAGGATGGGAGAAGAGTGGCTTCAGGAAGAAGATGCTGCAGGGATCCTACAAAAGGCAGGTTTGGGGAATTGCTCTCATCTGCTGCCCCCACCATCTCAGCAGCCCCTGTGTCAGCCCAGCTGCCCCACGTAACATATGTGGTTACAAAGCTGCAGTCAGGCCGTGCTTCTGCCAGAGGTGTGTAATGTTATAGCTCTGTTTAGAGATTAAAATACAAAAAGCCCCTCCAAACATAACATTAAATTAGAAATAGAAAAATGGCCTACTGGGAGAAATCGGAGTGACTGCACACCATAGCACAGCTGTTAGAGTTGCACTAAACAGGCCTCTGATTTGAATGGAAAAGCATTTTTTTCCAGATTTTATTTCATTTATACATTATACATTCATACACTCAGAAAGTGTTCCCAAGAAGTTTACAAATGTCTCTTTAATAAACTGTTTTCATTCAATACATTTATTCATTTGTTAAGCAAATTCTAGGTACTTGGAAATGAGATCTCTGGAATACCCGGAGGTAGAGTCTAAACAAAGGCCCTCTGCACCAGGCTGGGAACAAGAGGATGTCTTCACCGAGCTCAGCATTCCCCTGGGTACGTTGGGCCGCCTACTGCAATACCCAAGGCTTACAACAAGATGTCACTTTAAGGCTACTTACTATATTTATTTTTCAGAACAGATGTGAGGAGAGAAGGAACAGGGGATATGACAGACTGGTAGCTGTTGAAAGAAACAGGCTTTTGGTTATAGATCATTGCTAATTCATTCCAAGTGAATGGCAAAAGGCAGCTGATGAGATTAAATAAGTTCTCTTGGAACTTACATACGAAATACATATGAAAAAATACTTAGTAATTTAAAAGTCTTCGACATAAAAGTGTAAGCAAAGTATTGGCTTTACTGTGTAAATACTGATTATGAGCAAAACACCTGAAAGAAGTACATCGTCAAAAGCAATCTGTATAACTTAAACATGAATTTACTACTAAAAAGTATTATTGCTTTTCTAGCCCTTGAGGTTACAAAGTGAAGTTTCCAGTCAATATTATGAGAAGATAGATTTTAAAGTATGTATATCTCAGAGAGAAGAGAAAAGGTGTGTTTTCAATGCACAGTATTTTAAAGTACAGCTCAATATTGCAAAATTAGGGAAATCAGAGAAGTGAATCCAGAATTCAGTCTTCCTATTCCTGTAATTTAACTAGATAGCACCTTTTTTCTTTGAAAACAAGTTTATTGTGGGAGGGATAGGGTTTCAACTGACATTTTAATGTAATTCAGAATTTCTCAACAGGTGTGGAATTTGTGGTGCCTAGAACTGGATTTTACTGCAAGCTCTGTGGACTCTTCTACACAAACGAAGAGACAGCAAAGACAAGTCACTGCAGGAGTACTGTTCACTACAAAAATCTCCAGGTAAAAACACACCTGAAGCTACCTAACAACGAGCTCATGGGATGGATTGTGTGTAAGGTAGATGATGCAATAAAAAATTAGTTTTTATTCTGTGGACAGAATTCAGATGAAGTGAAATTCAGGTAAACAAACTTTTCAATAGTTCCAAACATTAGCATGATGATTTCTCACTCCCAGATCCTTGAAATCAGCTTCTGGATCATAGGTAAAATGAGGCCAGGTGATCATTTGATCTTCTCATCTACATTTGGTCCTTGCCACTAGCACAGCATGAAACTCAGATCTTTAATTCCCGTTGCAGAGGGTCCCAGATGTTTCTGTCACTGGAAGTGACCGCAGCAGCAGCCTTTAGTACATCTTAATGTCAGGAGCATTAAACATGGCACTTGTCTGATAATGTAGCCCAACCCATTTCTGTGTTAGTGTAGCTTTCCCAGAGTGTTTCAGCTCGCAGCTCTCTGTGACACACGGGCTCTGTGAGGCATTTCCTGTGACCCGCTGAAATCCCCTCCCCGAATGCAGAGCAGCGCAGCGGCTCAGCCACACAGAGCACCGCTGCTGAGTAATTTCCATGAGGATATGCAGGAGCATGTCAGTACTTGTTGCTCCATAAGAATATAACAAAAACACGTCAGCAGTTGATAACAGCACACGGAGAACACGTGTGCCTGCAGTTCAATCAAAGACCTGCCTTTGTCGCTTTTCAGATGCACCATCGATAGAATCGGTCACAACAGCCTGAGCATTACCTGCCCCATGCTCAGGGCTCCTCAGAGAGATGGCCTTGGCTCCCACCTCTAGTCCCTGCCCATGAGCAGTGTGTGTACACTGCACACGCGCTTGTGTTGGCGTTCTCATACTCTTAGCAAAAGTCATGGCAGAGCAAAGCAGAGCTGCTCCTTCTTTCTCTGTTCCTTCCCACTGCCCACAGTAAATGCGGTAACTCTGCTTCTGTTCAAGTAATAGCTCTCTTTCCTTAGCTGGCTAGTAGGCATTGACTTTTCTAGTGACACTCACAGTCTAATAATTTCTCTGGGAGAATTTTCTTCTTGGCTTTCCTGAAGTTTCCTAGCTGTAATCATACAAAGGCCTCTGGCTTCCAAAGGTTTCCTACAGAGCTGCGATGCTTGTTCATAATGGGTCTGCCAAGTGCAAGCTTGAAAAACAAGTGCCCAGTTTGCATGCCTTTTTTTGCTTCATACAAAAAAATACAGAAGGATTCACCAGAGGTGGCACCACTCAGTGCAGGCTGTGTATCCCATGCAAGCCTGTCCCTAAGAAACTCATACTAAAGAAAGATTGCAACTCCTGCCCTTGCCCCTGGAAATTTGTTCTATGGGAAGAAGAGGGTTATATTTTTATCTCATTTTCTAAGTTATTTTGTTAAAATCATAAGAAAAAAAGGCCCAACTAAAAGTGACTTAGTGTGAAAATAACCTCTTTTTCTCTCTGTTGAGACATTTCCCATGAGTACTGTGGTAGATATCTAACACTGAATCGAGATAAAAGAACAAAGACTATAAAAGCTGTTAAAATTAAATCTGTCAAATGCAGTAATAAAAACAGGCTGTTCTGTCGAGCCATACCTCTTATCTTACTAAATACAGGAAGTAAATGTCTCGTCCAACTTTTGCCTGCTCAAATGGAAACTTAGCAAATTTCAAATCGTTGTTCTGTGTTGCTAGAACCCTTTTAGTCACCATAATGCTCATCTGTGCGTTCTGCAAGAACTATGAGTCTTCTCCCATGATGATGCAAGCTAACAAGTGTATCCACCAACACTGGAACTAGGGACTCTGACAGTAGTGGAGCTGTGGGAGTGATGCTGCAGGCTGTGTTCCCGTTCTCCCGCCTGAATGCCAAATGCCATCATCCAGTGGCAACAACAGTGTCCCAAATTGTGGCATGGCTTTGAGTCTTTTATAGCTGATTTGCTACTTGTTGTCTCTCATGTGATCTCCTTGAGCCAGATCCAAAATATATGTTCATGTGTTCCGTGTTTGGATTTGAATGCAAAACTAAACAATTTGTTTGCCAATTTTCTTCCAAAAGCCTTGTTTATATGATGACAGTTTTGTCTTGAAGTAAAATAGTCAACTTCATCTAAGTATGATGCCACTTGAATAACATCAATCACTGATAAAAAAATAAACTGTTTCTTTGTCAGCCTTGTAGACTTTCTGTAATTTTTAATTCTCTTCATCATAACAAATTATTTTCTCAGGTGATATTTGTATTTACAGATCCACTGCAATTCCCAAGTCCAAAAAATCCATTATTTTGCCATCCCTTCCTCCGCTACCACAGAAAGCTGTCACCATTCATCTGGTGAAAGCTACCTTGGCAATTCAGTGCAGTATTTAATCTTGTTTTCCACTAGCTTTATGCAGTATTTGTCAAAACTTGTATGTAAATGAAAAAAACACACATTTTTTGCTTGACTGCCATTTTAGTATAAATTATCTGAATCTGCAAACTTCAAAATGGTGTTTGTGGTACTCGTGATAGCTGACAATATCAGCTAAAGGTAGTGGATAAAACTCAGTCTTATTTTGGTCAGTGCTCATTAAAAGCCCCAAAAGCTTCGGTTATCTGATCCAGGGACAAATGTTAGTGATTTATTACAGTTCATGGTGTACGGAACCTGTCTCCCAGCCTTTATGGGCCCTGTATCTCTGTATACTACTGTAACATTTACTCTGGCTTTTTGCCACATGGAATTTTGCACCCAGAGATCGAGACTGAGAGTTGCATAATTTCCACACCCAAATCTCTCTATTCAGAGTAGCAAGGGTGCTGGTGTCACTTTATCACGGGTATGTCCATTCATTACCATTGCTGAGTCCCTTTCAGATGAACCTCTTATATTCAAAACTTGTAATTACGTGAGAGAACGTGGCAATTCTAACAGAGCCCTTAGTATTTTTACATTCATTTATCATTTAATCTCTTCCCCATGGATGCCAAAGAGTAAACTATACTCTGGGGAAATCCTGCAAGTAGATAAAATTTTGCAGTGATGCGAAAGGGTCTACTCAAAATAAATCAGAATGAGCAAATAGCTAGAAAAGGAGTTTTATGATGCAAATAATGTGCAGGTCAGTTATTCTTGAATGTGATGTGTGTAAGTCAATATTAAGAATACCTCTACATTATTTTGTGGGACTTTCTCATGTGTCTCTGCTGAAGAAGCTTCTTTCCATCCATTTCTATGTCTGCTGACCTTGAATAAATAGTTGGAGCACTATTTTCAGACCCACACCCATGGGTCACCATTTATCATCCATTTTGTGTGCAGCTCTGCCAACTAAGAACACTGCCAAAAGGCTGAAAGCCTCACTGGCCATGTCTGCTCTTTTAAATCTCACTGAGTACCTAAAGCAGCGAAAGGCTTTATCTTAAGAGAAATACAATAAATGTAAATACCCTAGCCAAACTGCTAAACTGTGTTAATTATTACTGAGAGTGATTATTCCCTTAAAACAAAATGTTCTTGTACAAAAGGTGTATCTTTGAACTGGACATGCTGAAAATGTAATATATAAACGTTAAATCATGACTCTGAAATCACATATATGTTCTGACACACTAGTACTTTCCTAGCAGAATTCAGTTGGCTCAGTGGAGTTAGTTCCTGCCCAATAGCACAGTGGAGTAGAGAAAAGGTGAGGTCTAGTTACACAGACTGATGAGGAGTAGGGTCCTCCTGGTTCTGTCACCAGTTCCCCCTGTGGCAAACAGTAAACCACTGAACTTCTGAGGCTCCGCATGTATTCAGGTAGTTTGCCTGACAGCCATATTTTCTGGGTTGAGTTTTCACCAAAATGGGGCTTCTATGTTCTTTCTTTCATTTTGAGATGCTGGAAGAGATAGAGCTCTGAAGAGGCATAAAGAATCCCATGTTGAATATTTTCAGTTTTGGTAACAATGCTTTGGGTTTTTTTATGTGATTGCAGAAGTATCTATCCCAGCTTGCAGAAGAGAGCCTGAAAATGAAGGAAGAAGGCAGCCCTCTGCCTCAGGATGACACTGGCATTGTTCCTCACTTTGCAAAGAAAAAACTATGATGCCAATGAACTGGAAGAGCTGTAATGAGTGAATGCTGATACTTTTTTTTTTTTAATTTCTATGATATAACTGTCAATTTGCACTGTACAGAGGAGGGGAAATAAAGAGCATGTTCCATGCATCTATGCCCAGAGTGCCATTAAAAACCAAAATGCCTGAAACTGTTTCCCACGGTGAAGCAATGCTGGCATATCTGTTAGAAGTGGAGCAATTCTTTCTCACACTCTGTGTGCTGGGAGTGGTTTCCTAGATTAAATCAGAATTCTCAGGGATTCTTAAAGTTTTGTTCTGATGTAACACGTCAGGTCAGGTGGAGTACTTAGAAGCACTCAGCATCTTCCAGTGGATGCTGGAAGGAAAGGAGATGTGACTATAAATAGGCTTTAATGTTGCTTAAAATATCTTCAGCTATTTCACTCATTGCCCCAGTGAGAAGTAGGATTTGCACAGGATATCTAAAGCCATTGTGCTAAAACTAGTCAGTAGATGGCATAATGTAAACCCCATCAGCACCCACCTCCATGTCTTAGAGCTTGGTGAAATAACAAAATGTTTGTGTTGTCAAGCACTGACTGTACACTGCTGGTGTTGTGCGAATTCCGAGGGAGCCACAGTCTGTCCCAGGGACCTTACAGCCTGAACCCAGCACAGCAAGAGCAGTTCAAATGCATGTGCTCACAGCCAGCCTGCTCTGGTTTCAGCATATTCCATGGTGTGGTCAGGGTGTTCTCCAGGGACCGTTGTGTTTGAAACTCTTCTTTTTGATAATTCTAAAGGGTGCCAACTTTGAGTCTTACAGACTTGAATCTCTCATGAGAGGCTTTTTAAAGTGCCACGTGTTTGGACCATGTCTCTTTTAGACATTTTATTCAAGATCCTTGCTTTTGGGGTCTTTTTGTTTTCTTTAAAGCTTGCTTTTCCTCAGCTTGGCAATGCTGAATTTTCCTGGTTTTTATGGAAAGATGCCAGACTTCTAATATTGTTTTTGTATTTTATTTCCCTGAATTTTTTAAGGTGAATACAGCAACTGATGGCTCATGGAGCGCTGCACTGAGAACACAGGATGCACCAGCAGCTCTGGCATTATTATGAGCTATTGTTTCTGCACAGTTGTTGCTTAGTATTTTGCAAAGTCCCTTTGAAATGCACTGTACAAGTTTCTGGTTCATTTCAATAGGGCTTTGTGTACCAAAGGGAATATGCATGCAAACCATTGCCAGGATTGATCCCAGAGTTTAGAAAATGTCCCGTGCAATCTGGGCAGATGGGGATTTGCAGGCACATTTCCATTCTTTGCCTGACTCTAATATTCATCACAGTATGTTCTGTAAAAATTGCTGGTACTGGATGTCCTGTTTAGATGTTGTGCAGAAGAAACAGTTTCCCAGAAGGTTCTAGCTATCCCTAAGAACGACAGGGATGTTGCACAATATTGCAAAGTGGCTAAATTGCCAAAACTGCTTCCACCGAAGTATTTGTTCCATAATGTCTTGTGCCAGCAGCTGTGCTCGTTCTCTGAAGTACCCTGTAGCCAGGCAGTGTCTCTCAGAGGTGCCTGGTGTTGTTGCCTGAAGCCCTGTTCCATTTCATGGCCTGTGCTTTCCACTCATTTTGACCAGAGGTAGGTTCAGATTTCATATTTGGAATTCCTGTTTCTTGCAAGTTGAGGGACTCTTTGCAACCCAGATTCAGACAGAGCCTACCAAAACACAAGGGGAAATGAAAAACATTACAGCCTAAATCCTCCTTTGTCCAGGCTTGAAGTATGTTAAGACTTGTGTCCATCTGTCATTTAAAACAGCTAGTTTTGTTTTGTGGCTTTTTTTTTTTTGTTGGGGTTGGTTTTTTTCTTCCCTATGGAGAAGAAAAAAATCACCAATATTGCAAACCAGGTATTTTTCCTTCAAGGGTTGGGTTTTCCTTTGACTGTTTGTTTTTCAGATTGCAGTGAAACTTGAGCACAGGGCTATTAGGACAAGAGCTTGTATTGCAGGCTGTAAGATGATGAAAATGGCAGTAAAGATTGTGCAATTGTCTTCTAAAGTGCAGCTCTCAAGCTGGTCATGTATCATCTGAATATGAAGTTCCCTTCATGCCCTTCAGCACAAACTGAACATAAGGGAAGGAAATCACTACAAATGCAAGCATCAAATCTTTGAAGCTAACCCTGCTATCAAACTGGGGCTCTCACCAGCCTAATGGGAGCTTGTTAGACCATGTGGTTAAGCTTAATTGGATGTGAGACACAGCTGACTGTATATCAAAGTCATATGCCTCCAGCAACTTTATCCCCAGGTAACCTCAAATGAGAAAAGTATCACAGTTATTATTCTTTATTTGTATTGCAGCAGAAGCTACAGGTCCACTGCCTTTATTATAGGCAAGGCACAAATCCACAACAAAGACTTTCCCAGGCCAAAGAGCTTTAAATCACACTTTCTGAAAACAGACAACAGGTGCATACAGGCAGGCAGGTAAAGCAGCAGGTAACCATGGGATTTTGACTGGCAGCAGAAGAATAATTAAAATGAGTGTTTACCCAGGGGCTTACTTTTGGATTTATGGGAGATGATTCAAACTATTTTCTCCCTCCTCTGGTTCTGAACCAGGTTCATTCCCATTATTCACAGCTTGCATTTAACCTCCTTTTTTTTTCCTGGACAGTTGCATTAGGAATGCAAAATCCCTTCTTGATACAGTGGGTCTTGGTATCCTTCAGCCCCCAGTCATTTGAGTTTCAGTCTCAGAGGTGGAGTCTTGACCAAGGCTCAACAGGAAATGTCCTGGCTCCAGATACCTTGTCTGGGTCACAGCTACAGGCCCTTGCTTGCCACCGAGGAAGGAGGAGGCTCTAGATGGCATCTCTGCCCTGTGCAGTTTCCTCTTCTGGAGGGAGATGACTCAGGTGAGCGATGCAGGTGCAGAGCCCAGCCCCACGGACATGATCACAGCCAGACATTTGGAGAGGTGGTTTGGACACCCCATCCCTTTGGGCTCTGCCCTGACAAAACAGCAATCTGCAAAATCCTGGGAACAGGCAAGTGGGCACTTCCCCTTCTGAGAAGGTCCTTTTTTCCCCTAAACCTCAACAGCTGAAAGCAATCCCAAGTCTCAAGTAGCTCCTAATGATGCTATGATCACTTTTCAGCCCGATGCACTTTGAGAACTCAGAGATAATCTCCTTCCCTCTCCAACAGGCCATCAAGCAATGCAGACAGGCACTCAACTCCTCAACTTCTCTCTACTACCTATTCTGCTGAGGAAGAATTCTGCTGTAGGCAGCCCCTTACCTTCCTCAGTTTATGTAAAAATGTGTTGTTTCTCTTGGTTTATTATATTTAAAATCTTGACTTTTTTTAGTTGGCATAATTCATCATCACTATAATCCACGCTGTTTGTTTATTTATTTATATATATATATAGGACAAAGCAGGCTCAGGTCTAGCCAAACAAATACTGATATTTTAAAAGGAGCTTCCTTAATATATCAAAACCATTTCAATACATTTCAACCAAAGATTGCACTTTTATAATAGGGACTATGTTTTTCATCTCTGTGAAATCTGATCTCAAATCTATTGATCTCATATAGTCTTTAATGTCAATCTGCAACCTACTTTCTTTGAAGAAAAAAATGAAAGAATTAAACATTTGACCCATTAGATGAGACAAAGTTTCATGTTGGCTTTAACACTAAATTAGTGTTAGGCTGGTTATATTCAGGGTTTTTTTCTATTCTCTAAGGATTAAGGCTGTGATTTGTTGAATTATACTTGAACTGGACCAGATGTACTATTTATTGAGCTTATATAATCTTGTTAATTTAAGTTTTGGTTTGTAAACAGTTGAAATTTGTTAGTACTTGTTTAATTATGTAGGAACTGTCACCAGTATTAACTGATCTGTGTAACTGATTGCAAAGTGTTTCAATGTGTGTTTCTTAAGAAGAAAGATTTTAATAAAGAGAATTATAAAGCATATACATTGGTGGGCAATTGTCCCAGAAACAATGCACTTCTAGGTTCCCAGGGGATCTATTAAAAATCAAAATGAATAAAAGATAGTTAAAGGAGTAAGAATGAAGCAGGGGGACAAAAGGTTTGCTTTTAAATATTATTTCTACAAGTTTTGGTTCTTGCCAGGGAGCTCCCGCTATACAGATTGCAAGTGATTGCCATCAGCTGGTGCTGAAGTTGAAGTGAGCACATCTCAGCAGTTCACTCTGTAATTATTATTAATTGTTATTACCCACTCCTGTCCCTCTAGATATGTCCTCACTTCCCTTTTTCTCTTTATTTCCAAATGAACTGGGTAAGCTGTCTGTTCCCACTGGCTTTTTGCTGTCTCCTTCTAGGTTGTCTTCTCAGGCTTCTGAAAGCACCGCATAAAATCTTCCCCAGCCAGGCACTTTCTCCATGACATCTCAACCTAAGTCCCTTAAGTTTGCCTCTTAATTACTCTGTTTCCCTTGTGCTCTCCCTCTGCCTTTCCTGATTGTTTTTCTTTTCAGCAGCGTCTTCCCCAGCTATGCAAGGACCTTTCCCACTCTGGCCTTCTCCCTGGCTCACCACCACTGCCACCAACCGGAGCTCCTGGGAGGAAATACTCAGCCTCAGCCAGGGTGATGTAAAGACATTCTTGTACTAAATATTTAAAGAATGCAATGAGGACAAAAGCTGAGGGGGAACTTTACCACCAGATTTGATGAACTCTTTCAGTAGAAAACATCGGGAGGAAAATTGAGACAAGGCAATGTCTGGTCCATGTGCAAGGCAGGGCATGGGGTACCATCAAAGGATGAGCTACAACTCCCACCCCCCTCTCCGGAGGGAAAAGGGTCCTCTCTGCCCCACTGAATGGCTGGGGAAATGGGCAGAAAGGCTGGAAGTCAGTTTTCTGACTCTGCAGCTTATTAAATCAGTGTCTTTTAAGTAACTGTTTTGCAGGTGAGGCACACATGTCAAGTATTTTAAGCACAAATGGTTTCAGTTCTTCTGTCCTGGAGGTATTGAAACCTTTGTTCATATGATACCATCTTATTGGATCTATGAATCTCTCACTCTAGAAATCAGGCAAATGACATCATATATCCATAACAAAAAAAAATAATAAATCCAAACTGTGGTGTTCAAACACAATGTTTCAAGTCCAGGTTTTGTCACGCTTAATATTCTTGGTGGCAAAGGGAACTCGGGTCTGGAAAATTCACAGGTGAACAAAGCACCAGCTTGGCCTTTTGACACAAGGCTAACTGAGCTCACTTGGACAGCCGGGCTGTAAAACAGCAGGGCTGTCCAGCCTGCCCCACAGAGCCAACCAGGTCAAGGCTGTCCCGAAACAGGAGCCCTCTGTGGGAAGCTGACCAGGAGGGAGGACGGGGGTGTGCAGGGAGCTGGGGATGGTGCTGCCTGCTTTGGGCCAGGCTGCTGTGGAGCTTGGCTGGGGAATGCTGCCCTGGCACGTCAGCTGGGCTGACAGGCACTGTGTGGAGCAGCCTCCCCCCTCCTGTGTTTTCAGTGCCCTGGGACTCTGCCGTGTTTGTGCAGGTGGCAGCGAGGGCAGCCCCAGAGAACAGGTTTGCCTTGGCTCACTTTCCTACATCCGACTCCACCAGCCTCCACTTATCTGTGTCAATAGGTTGAGCTCGCCTCATGTGCTTTGCTCACCTGATGTAAAGCTGCAACATGAGGCCATGGGAGCATGTGGTATGTCTTTGTGGAGGGAAAGTTCCCTTGGCTGGGGACAAGAGAGGGACTCAACAAGAGATGGGAGCTCTCCCTAAAACATCTTAGTGGAACTGGGTAATGCAGCAGTGAAACACAAAAGAAATACCCACAAAAATCAGCATTCAATGCCCTGAACTTGCATCAGGGGAAGTTTAGGTTGGATATTAGAAAAAGGTTCTTCTTCCAGAGGGTGGTTGGGCTCTAGAACAGGCTCCTCAGGGAAGTGGTCACAGCACCAAGACTAACAGAGTTCAAGAAGCATTTGTACAACAGCACATGGTGTGAATTTTGCGGTTGTCCAGGAGTTGGACTCGATGATCCTTGTGGATCCTTTCCAACTCAGAATAGTCTGTGATTCTGTAATTCTCACTGCAGGGCCTGAGTTGGTCTTACTGACCTGGTGTTCAGGAATCCTTCCCATATCTCCTGCCATGTCCCCCCTCCCCTGCCCTCAGCAGAGTTATGGTGCATTATAGCGCTGGCAATCTGGCCCCAACCTTTATGGAACAGGCTTGCTCTAACCTGACATATTCATGGCACCACAGGAACCTGACTTCCCAGATGCAGAAGTGAAAGCAGCAGAGGTAGTATCCATTTATTCCTTCCTGCCTGTCCCCTTTTACTGCCAACATGAGGGTCAGTAGGGCCCTGGTGGGTGTCACAGGGGCGTGGGAGCAGGCAAGGGAGAAGTGGGGCCACCAGAATCCATCTTCCACACTGTGAAGATGGTTTTCTTAGGGGTGATCTGCACACAATTGCATCAGCCTTCTGCAAGGTGAGATTCCTAATCAGATACCCAAAGCCAGCAGCTCTCTCAGTTCACATCAGGCCTGTTCTGGTTAAAGGGCTGTCTGTCAGGAGCAGCACTCAGCTACCTGAACTAGCTTCCTTTAAACTGAAATAGGAGCATACATCAATTTTTAATTAACTGGGTCATCTGAATGAGTGGGCACCTCCAAAAGCTTTTTGTGAACTAGAAAGCTGCATAGGGCATGCTGAATTCAGCCTATTAAATGTTTAAATAATTGCAAGGCAGAGTCTTGGACAGTATTCATCAAGGTAATACAGTAAGTATCAGCAGCACAGCCCTGGGTCAGGAGGCAGCTTTCTCAGCCTAATTTCCTCCCTGTGCCTTAGAAACAAAGGCTCTTGTTTAAAAGCTGTCCTCCCCTTGTTCCTAGCCTTGTTTGAGGACACGCATATTAGTTCCACCTTCCTTAAACACTCTCTTGGTGCCTATAGAGAACACAGGAAGCCTGTTCTGTTTGTGGGTTTCTTCTCTGGCTGGGCTGCTTTTGCATTGCAGCTGGTTTATCTTTGGCAGATAGCAACGTGTCTTGGCAGCAAACTTTCACCTTGAGCTCAGGGTGTGTAGCCACACTGTGCTTTGCACACCTGTGGTGGAGAACTAGGAAAATTTTGCCTGTTTGTGTCACTGCTGAGGTGTAAAAACCAGTTTCACAGCAGTACTATTACTGCATTGTAGAGGTCCTGGCTCCCAAAGCGTGGGCATGTTGGAGGGTGGGGGTGTGTGTGCATGTGTGTGCATGAGCAAGGCTTGTGCTGCCTTGCATGGACTTCAGCATTGAGCAGCTGGCAATCGGATGTACCATTATAATCACAAGTTGTTTTGGTGTGCCCAAGTTGAGTTCCCAGCCTCCTCTTCTACCCTGTTCCCTGTTACTTCCCACAACACTGTCTGTAGGTGGAAGCTGTGGTGATGAGCTTGCCAAGACATGGCTGCAGCAAGACATTCACAAGGACTGGTGTTGGTGCTCCCCAAGGTGCCCTCGCCACCACGTGCAGGGTCTCTGGAAAGAAGGCAGACCTTAAACAGGCGTGCTCAGTAGCAGAGCGAGAAGGAAGAACATTGCAACCAACAGCAAGAGCAGCCCAGGTCTGTCCTGATGCTAAAGGGGATCAGCACCACTCCAGCTGAGCTGATTCCAATTGGGAAAGATTAACTCAGGCAGGCAGGATATGCTAGATATTAGTCTTCCAAGATATCAGCAAGGCATCCAGGATGCTGTAAATGATCCCAGAAACCTTCTCTTTCTTTTTCACTCACAAATTAGCCTGGGGGTGGGGTGGGGGACCCCTGAGGGAGGGGGACAAGGGATATTTTAGTGAGACAGGGTAGGGATTTGCCATCGGATGTTCCCCTCCCGTGCCAGGCACCGAAGGCAGCCCAGTTGCCACAGGGGCACAGAGACCCGGCAGTGCCTTGTGTGACTGAGGCCAGGCTGTGTATGAAATAGACCCAAGAGGTCCGAAATAAATGGGTAGGACTGTGTTCATGGGTATTTCCCACCAGCAGGCCGATGTCCCTGTGACTGTATGTTCACAGGCTGCGAGTTACATGCTCCTCTGCTTTTCTCTTCCTGCAGAGGCAGGTGCTGATTCACAAGCTGCTGCTGTAGTTCAGCCATCAGCACGTCTCTTCCCAAACCCCTTCCATGGGGTCTGATCTCAAAACCAGCGGTGACAGTCTGGTTGAATTGAAAACTACTTGAGCACTAAGGTAAGTTAAAAACCTGTTTAAAGCCGCAGCAGATGCAAACAGTGTGAGGAAGCACTGCGCTCTCCCAGCCTGGTGAAAGGAGTAAAAAAACTGAAGAAACCCCTCAGAAATACTGTTGGGGTATGTTCCTTCCAGGGGCTGCTCCATCTCTGCACTTGGGGCATGTTCACACCATAGTGAGGAATGGCATGAGATCACTTTCATTAATCACTTCTTGTCAGCCAGGCAAAGTGGGAAGTAAATTCTGTTTGCTGAAAGCACCATGCAGGCGGTCTAAGCGAGTGGATGTTGGCTCAGCAGGAGCAGGAAGGTGTGAGCAGGGAGTTGGAGTGGGTCAGCTGGTACCCAAACTAGAGCCACTTCGGTGTCTTGATTGCTTGTGATTGTGTGAACAAGCCTGAAGATGCACAGGATAAAGCAGAGTGATGCTTATGAGGGTTTTGAAGCTCGCATTTGCTCTTATTTGGTCCTGGAGGCTTTCAGCAAAGACCACCCACTGAAACAAAGAAGAATCACTTTCCTGAAATGCAAGGGACCAAGTCATGTATTCAACCTGTTTCAGTGCCCTTCTGTGATCTTGTGGAGCCTTTGAATTCCTCTTTACCTACAAAAGGTTTACTACAGTGCAAAATGAGTTCCCAGAGCAGAAAGATACTCCTTTTACAAGGGAATATGGGTTGTTGAGGCTTCAGGTAACGCTTCGAGGTGAATTGTCATACGTTGCTAAAATAATCTTTTCCCACCACTTTCCTTATGTCAGCATTTCTAGAGCTCCAGTGCATTGTGGCTGCAGTTGTTATGTAACGATTTATGAATGGCTGCAAAGTTCAAAGGCATATTGGCAACCCCAAGTCCCAAAAAGCCAGGAGTCAGCCCAAGCCCTGCCCCATTTCCCAAGACAAAGTTGTTTGCCAACTATTTATTTTCTTAACTTTTTTTTTTTTTATTAGCCCACAAACTTTAGGATCTCTTTTTTCACCTCCCAGGGTTTTTGAGCTTTTAGGTTGCACTAGTTTCATGGTTTCAATTCTTTCATCCACAAAACCTTGAGGGCTAGGGCCATACTTTGTTTATAAATGAAAGCTAAAATTCCCTTGTTTCAAGGAGCTGGGATTTTAGGATATAATCCCCAAAGCATCTAAGTTGTGATAAAATCACAGGGGTTGCCAGCAGTGCACAGAGTCTCCTCTGTTTGGAAGAGGAGGTATTGGACAGCAGTGAACTGCAGGCATCACTAGCTACTGTCATTTTAGTGAGTCAAATAAAAATAATATTGTGGTTAAACATGAGCTCTGCAGGCCTAACTAAAGAAGATAACCTCTTTTTCTATCTGCAGTGCTTCACAAAAGCCCTGCCTTTGTAATCCTCCGGATTAATGTTCACACTCAAGCACTCTGCCCCAGAAGCCTCTGCATCCCTGGCAGAGTGCGTTTAAAAGGATAAAGGCTTTCTGGGATGCAGAGGAGGCTGGTGCCAGCCAGGCATCTCCTGGGACACGTGGCTGTGGCCGCTTCCAAACCAGGAGCATTTCAACCCAAGTAATCCTCCTTTCTTCCCTCTCATTGCTCTTGACTGTTGCTTTAATTTCGGTGTCGTGCCGCCTTTCACGTAGCCCCCCTCAGCCTGAATCAGATCCCTATTGTCTGTGTTGTCAACACAGCTGTTTAAATCCCTTCCCCCAAATACCCCTGCTTCCAGAAAGCTCCTGCCTGCAAGGCCCAGGCGCTGTTCTGAGTTTGCAGCTTTCTGTCAGGTCCTGGGCTGAGCTCAGATTCCTGTTTGGACCAGCATGATGTCAAAACGGAAACAAACTCAGGAAAATGCTGCACTTGAGCAAAGCCTGATGCTCCCTGGCTGTGTGCTGGAGGCTGCTGCAGCCTGAGACTGTCAGGCAATGCAGAGTAAAGCGAATGATTAGCATTATTAAAAATGCTTTGCAATTATACAGCACCTTTTCATCTAAAGATTTCAAAGCTTCGTAGCACTCACACAAAGTTACTTATTATCCCTGGCGTTTAGCAGAGTCAGGAAACACAGGAAAGCAGCTAAGTGACTTGCCTTAGGTCATACAGTAAGTCGGCGTCAGAGGTGGGAACCCAGCCCCGAAGTGCTGACTCTGTGGCTCATGCCCCAGCAAGAAGACACACCCCACCTTCCCCTGCAGTGAGAGTGCCAGGCCGGCTCCTTGGAGTGGGCAGAGATGGAGGAAGCACTCAGCCCACCTGGAGTGTCAGCATAGCCTGGGCAGTGCCCTGGAGACACCTGGCTGGGAGCAGCACCCACTGTTCCCAAGCTCTGCTCCATTCCCCAGGAGTCCTGTGCACACAGCTGAGGGGCTCTCATGGGATCTCTTGTGCCTGAGGCTGCAGTCCAGCTTGCCTTGGCGTGGGGTGGGGTGGGGTGGGGTGAGTGAGTGCAGCCAGAGACCTGGAGGGCCTGGAAGGCAAGGTGTGGTGCCCCTGGGCCGAGCACAGCCACTGCAGCCCCATCTCCAGCACGATCCCTCCAGCCCACTGGCCATATGCACACTGGAAGACCACGAGGACCTTCCTCAACAGCGGACAATTCAACCTCGACACCCAGGGGGACACTACTGAGGGCCAGAGGTGGTTTTCCCTGCATCAGCACGGCAGCCAGGCTGCTGCTCTCCCACTAGCTCTGGCTATGGTGAAGATGCAGCAGGACTGGCTCCCTCCAGACCAGGTGGTCCAAGCCTGCCAAGGAGCCTGGATATACACTCAGACACCTGCAGGACATCAGGAGATGTTACGCTCTTTGGCCGGCTCAGCGGGCTGGGCTGTGGGAGGCACTGGGTACCAAACCTTTGTGCCTTGCAGCAACAGAGCTGAAAATGTCAAATCCTTGTTTGCTGACACTTCTCTGGCTTCAGTCCAGTGGTGGGACTTAGGGACAGTGTCCTGTTTTCTGGGAGGAAAGTCAGAAGGACAGAGAGGAGAGGTGGAGAAAAAAGCAGATCTGAAATGGGGTGAAGGGAAGCATGTAGACATTCAGGAGAAGGCCTTGGCTGAGGCTCTTGGCCCCGATGAGGTAAAACACCTTGTTAGTGTTTACCACAAAAAGTGACTGGCACAGTTATATTTATAAGGTAGAAAAAAAAATTGAAAAAGACCAACTAATCTACTTCTGTTCCACCACTGAGCTACTTATTTTTACCCTAGAACTATCATGAAAATCCACTTTGGTCAATTTTTTTCTTGGAGACTTGAGATGCTTGAGGTTTTTTAGTCATAAACAGTACCCTGTTCAAAATATTATATCCCTTTTATGAAGGCAGGTGTGACTGATACAGCTTTAGACTTCCGAGGGGTGTATTTAAATAAATAAGAGGAACTAATCCATATAGCCAGATTTCCTTAGGAACTTGGGGATTTACATGTCTAAATTTCACTGCGATGAGACTCCAGGACAGGGGATAAAACTCTAGTTAACTTCACTGGAGATAAAACCCAGGCAAGGGGAAAAGCTTGAAGACAGACACTGCAGTTGAATGAATTTATACCTCAGAAATGATACTTAGAATGAACAGTCATTACAAGGAATCATTTTAGAAAGCAAAAGAACCAATTGGGTATAAAAGCTATGTCTCAAAAGGGAGTCGGAGTTTTGTTTTTTAAAGGATGTTAATAAAAAAATGAGAAAATGTTTTTCCTGGTTGTATATGGCTGAAGAAAAGAGAAGGAAGAAGAGATTATAGGGGATAGAGGTTAATATGTGTTGGGCATGTGCAAAACCTGAACTCATACTTTGCTTTAACTTCTGCTGAGGATGTTAATCATGTGGCTGCAGATGTGAGGGATAATAGGACGGGGGTATGGAAATGTTCATGGCCAGGATAGAAACAAATCTCAGGGCTGCTTCCTGTGCTGAAGGCAGAGGAACGGGCTAATCCACATGCCGGAGCTCTGGAAGAACTGGCCCGATGTCTTTAACAGATCCCTCAGTCAGGGACAGGAGCACAGCAAACCCGTACAGAAGTGAAGTGATTCAGGCAAGAAGAGGCATGAAGGTTTCAGCTTAATAGTATATGGACAGATTCAGAAAAAAATGGGGAAGGAAAGGCTAGCAAAAGAGAGGGAGGTAAATGGCATGAGATGAAATGGGTTTATCAAACCCATTTATCTTTCTTGGGTAAGGCAAGCTGCAAGCCATTTGCTTACTGAAGGAAATTGGGGGAATCTCACCTCTCTGAACTTACATTGCACATTTCATATGGTGTCACGTGGAAAGTTCTTAAGAAAAGGGAGAAGTGATTTTGCACAAGGTATAAACCCCTTAAAGACCTGGTGTAAGAGCAGCAGGGCTGTCAGGCTAGGGGGCAGTTACCAGGGGAGTGTTAAACATCATTTGCAGATCTGGCAAAGTGCTTTTGTAAATGAGCTTGGCATTAATGTTACTGGAGAACTGGTGAAATTGCTGTGACAGAAAATATGAAGCAATCTCAGGACAAAGGAGGCTTGAGATATTACACAGAGAAAGGTAGACAGCAGAAAGTGGTGGTCATAGACACAAATGACCAAAGCCTTTCCTGCAAGGTCCCTGGCAGCTCACACTTTGATCACCAAGTAACCGACTTGCCAACAGTGGAAATAGGAAGTGAGAAATGCAGTCCTGGAAGGCACCAGGAGAGGAGCAGCCCAGGCTGCACTGAAGGCTGGGGTGAGCTTGAGGAGAGGCTATCTCACTTCATTTTGCAAAGCAAATACTCAGAGCATGAGGCTTTCTCTGCATAAATACTCCAGGAAGGGAAGAGAGAAGAGCTGATGGTGCTAAGGGCCAGTGCTGGTACAGAATAAATGATCAAAAGGAGGCATCAGACATTTTGATTAGAATATCGTTACCAACCATTTAACAGTGTGGTTCTGGAATGGCCTCCCCACTCCAGTTGTGCATGCAAAATATTGAATCGCTTTGAGGATGGAACTGGGCAAGGTCATGATAAGGATTATATCACACGGTGCCTTTGATAGGAGACCTGATAGCACAGAAGTTCCTGCCAGTCCTAAGCACAAAGGTAAATGTTCTGTAACCCTCTGTCCACATAAATATAGAGCATGTGATTATATGCACACAAAAAGCAGGCACATGATTTATTAATCACAGGACCTCAGCTTGTCAAATAATAATTACAAGGCAATAACACACCTTGTTTTAATAAATGGCTCCCTAAGATTTTCTCCCACAGTAAACCAGTAAAAAGGGACAATTATTCTGTGGTAGAGGTGGCATTTTGTGTTTCTGGTTGTTAGCTTTTAAATGAACTCACTGTCTGGAACTTTTAAATCAAGTACTCCCATTTTTCTGCACATTTCACAAGTTCAGCCCTTTCCAGTAAAGCATCTTTTCAGATGCGTGATTGCCCTTTGTTAAGGCAAGAATGAACAGATGACAACGGCAGCACGGAGGAGACATGCCTGGAACAGTTTTACAGAGCAAAGCCGGTGCTGCCGCTCCGGGAGGGTGTACTCAGAACCCCGAACAGGGGAGGCTTCTTGTGCAATGTGAGGGCAAAGCCACGATAGAGGCAGGAAGCCAGTGGGTCGGGAAAGTGTTTATGCAGAGCCGTGGCAGTGGGTGACACTTCAGTCTCCGTGCTCAGGCAAACGCAACGCGATCCCTCTCCACTTCGCAAGGGCGCCCGGCCCCGACAGGCGCTGCACACCCAGGTCTGCAGCACTGCCCCGTTCCCAGCTCTCGGATGGAGCTGCACGAGGCTGTTCAAAAGCAGCTCTAATTACTGAGCATTAAAAAAAGTGAAGGCGTGTTTTAGTACCCTTTTAACCTGGAGCTGACGCTGCCTGACGAAGAAGAATGGGTTTGCTGTGCTTGCAGTTCATTTTATGAAGGCACCTTTGCCGAAGATGCAAAAATAAAAGTAGTCTGAAGGGAAAGAAAGCAGAAGGCCAAGAGACAGGCAACTGAACAGAGCAGATTGATTTAACAGATATGATACATTTTTGCTGTCTGCATTATGTGTGGAAATTCTTATTCCAAGTGACACAGTAACAGACTCGACTGTAATCAAACAGCACTGCTGAGGTGTCAGGAGCACAGATGCTGCCTATCGAAAATACTTAAAACAGAAAGTAAAACTTCGAAAAATCCGCAGTGGGGAGCGCAAGGGAGACGCTCGGTGATATTTCTAACCCAAGGCAACTTCTCTCTGCTTTTCACTGCTCTCTCTGGTGCGGGAGGTCGGAAGCCCTGCGTGAGTCACCCCAGCGACAGCTCAAACAGAACTCGGTGAGAAGGAAAGGCCGGCAGCAGCCTGGCCGGGGCAGCGCGGAGACACGCGGTGTCTATTGTGCACCAGACATCGGACGGGGGGAAGGGCTGCTCCACGCGTTTTGGGGAACTCCAGCCAATGGATTCCTCCCCTGGGTGTTACGGGAGGGCTTGGCCAGCATGTGAGAAAGGGAGGGGAGAGTTTGAAAACAACCCAGCAGGCTCTAAGGAAGGAAGGCTGCTAGAAAGTGACCTGCTCGCCTCCGTGCAAGCATTTTGCTCCAGGTGATCGGCGGCTGTAGGGGTGGAAGCGCAGGAGGGGCCGGGCGGCTGTGGCGCGGCACAGGTAACCCGGGATGCAGGTGTGGGGCAGCGGGGTACAGCTGAACACCCCTCACTGGCTGCCTCAAGCTGCAAATCCACCAGAAACGGTCCAAAGAGTTGGTTTGGTTTTATTTTTCTTTTTCTATGGGAGGAGGAATTTTGCTGTTTTGCTTTTATGGGGATTTTGGTGGTATGTTTGCTATTAATATGTCTGGGGGAGGGAAGGCAGGAGGGAGCAAGCAGGTCTCTACAGCTCAGAGGTTAGCATGTGATCAGCTGTCTTCTGGTTATTGCAGGCAGCTTTGGGGTTAGAAAGGCAAAAAGAGGCGATGTCTTTTAGTGGGCTGGTTGATACAGTGGAAAAATACAAATGATCTTTCACGCACATCAGCTCTTTTTCAGGTCACAGTGCTTCAGAAATCAGAAATTTATGTGCAGATAAGATTTTCAGTGATTGATAACCCAGCTACTAATAGAGACATTCAGCAAAAGAAAGAAAAACCACACAATTTTCTTGTCTGGAGATGTGCTGGATGGTTTGGGGGTTTTCATCTTCTTTTGACTACTGACCCAGCTTTTAGGCCTCTTGGAAGTGATCCAGTCCTAAACTTTAGCAGAAAATCCTCTAGCAATTTTCCACAGTGCTTTAAAAGGTGCAATTGGCAGGATGCGGTACTTTGTGCCATCTTCTCTTGTGCAGGTTCTGGTTACTGTTTCAGTCTCTCTGTCACCTCTTTCCTGAAAGTATCTTTTCACTGAAAAATCTCTTTAAAGCCCCACTCTCCCTTGCAGGGGAAGTTGAATTCCATGATCCATGTTAATAGCTAGAATTTATTTTCCAAATCTCGGTGGTGACACTGTGGTGGTTTGCCTGGTACGCACGAGTCAGCAGAGGTGCAAAGAGCAAACTAGGAACTATTTTTTGATTGACGGGGAAACAACATCTTTTAAAGCTGCCTCTAGGTCGCGTGTGAAAAAAGTCTTGTTGCAAGAAAAAGCACGTTGGACTGTTCTGACTTGAAAAAGTCTGCAATTTAGCGTCTTCATGAGCAAGAAAGGTTTTCTTTCTGTCATTTGGCTGATGGGGAAAGTATCATGAAAACATGGCAATCGTGGTGCACATTCTTTTAACAGATAATTGTTGTTTTAAATCTTAAACCTATTTTGGATGATTCACACGGAACCAGGCCAGTAAATTAATCAGAGGCTCTTACACAAGGGAATTTTGGCTCTTATTTCAGTCAGAAGCACACCAATCTGGAGAATTATATTGGAAAAATATGTAACAATACTACAAAAGTCAAGTCATAATCTGGTTAACTGAGGATGTTTCTCTTGCTGGCAGCTGGAAAATCCTGCAATGCACAAGTACCAAAGCAGAAGGGATCTGTATTTGCTTCCCGCATTCTCTGGAGTGACAAATTAGGGAGAGAAAACAAAGGGTGAGCTGAGTTTTGAAGAGAGACCTGAATGGAGGCAAAACTCATGACAATGAGAGGAGACTGTCATCTCTAATTAGGTGTGTGCCTTCAGGCAGTTCGTATAGAGTAAACAGGGTAAATGTAAACTAGAACAAGTTGGGAATTTGGAAGGCTGTGGAAGGACATGCACGGTTTGGCTGTCAATCCTAAACCTGCAGCGTGGTAAGGGTTTCAGCAGGGGAGAAGGTGGCTGCAGCACCTCTTCCCGTCGATTGCCTGAGCGGCAGGAATCCCGTCTGCCAACCCTGAGGCAGCTGCGGTGCTTCCCAGCCGCCCTGCCCAAAACGCTGTCCCCATGCTGCGGAAAGGAATTAGAGGCTAGCATGTGTGGGGAGGAAGCCGAAGGCCTGAACTGCCCTTATTAGCAGAGAGAAACACGCACAGAGAACAGGTAGTATACTATTTTTGATGGCTTTGCTTCAGAAAAGGAAAAAAAAAGACTTTTAATTAAAGAAGTAGGACAGCACGTGGAGAACGAACAAGGCACAGCTGCCGCATTTCCGGGGCTGCCCCGGTGCAAAGACCCAGCACCCCCAGGCGGGCTGTGAGGAGCCGTTCTCCCACATCCCAGGGGCTGCCACTTCACACCTGCCCCCCTCCAGGGAAGGGCTCAGGCGACGCTGTCCCGGTGTGGGCGCTCCGGGCTGTGTTTCACAGGGAAATGGAGGGCGCTGATCAGGTCCGCCTCAGCCACCCGCTCCCCTCCCCGCACCAATGGCTCCTTCCCGCTCCCCCTCCGTCCCCGCCGCCCCACCCGCGATGGTCTCGCCCTCTCCGCTCTCCCCCGGCCTTCCCACCAAGCCGAACGCGCGCCG